>CM040795.1:8780000-9070000 GCA_022829025.1 Squalius cephalus
TGATCAAGTTTAGAGACATGTGATATTATTTCTCAGCCGCAAACTTACTGGGACACATCCAGTTAGCAGTTATGCATAATCCACTAAAGCAGCCTTCATAGTAGACACAGATTAGCAGCAACTGATATGTGGATTTGACATTGTAAACATGACCTTCTCAGGTCGAAAAACGTGTCCGTGACCACGCCAACGACGATTTTCATCAAACTGTGCGAGATAAACACGACTAGCTGTATTTTATCACCCTGCCAACAATGCAATTGCTCCATTTCAGCAACTTGCTAGCACTCAAATTGTGTTGCCATTTTTACAATACAAACAAAACAAGAGAATTGCAGCTATTGTTAGACAAAAACGCGGAACGCAAAAGCGTTTAATTGTTTATCTTATATACAGCGTATTATAACGCGTGTTACTTTCATAAAAGCGTATAAAACATCGCGTTGAGTGCCATACATTCGCGTTAGCATGATAGCAAGTGTGCTAACACTCCTAGCCATCCTCCTCCCCCTAAATTATAATCTGTAATTTCACTTTTTCAACATCCATAAAAAGTCACGTGCTCAAGAACGATACTCGTAAATGTTTTTTTCATATATACATACACAGAATTATCTTTAATCCGTAGCCAGTTTAATTACCTTATGCTGTCAATCCCGGATAGGTTTATTCTCCGTTTAATCCAACAGTGAGAGCAGAATTCCCATCTAAAGAAAGGCGATAGCGACTTTATTAAATGTCATAATCTCGAATGGTTTGTAGTCTGTTGAAATGCAATCGACGTGGTTTATTTGATCAATATGCACCGTTTTCTTTCTGTTTTCTTTAACAGAGGAGTGTGTCCCCTTTCCCCTTTCTTTGTTCTGTAATCCAGTAAAATTGAAAGTCATTCGCCTCCGCTAATCCCAGCCCAACTCAACAACAGCATCTATTGGCTGTCATTTACATACAGGATTAAAGAACCGCTGGACCAGCAACACTCGCCGACACTCACGGGACAAATGTGAGCAACTAACTCTTTTGACTTTGTGACTGTAACATGTCTATTTTTCTCTCTGCCCCTCGCCACAGCCCCCCTTGTTATTGTTGCTTTATTTTAAGATTAACAAGACCGTTGCAAATAAGCGCAAACGGTTTAACTGACAACCTGTACCCTGTGTTATCCAGATGCGTTTTGGAATAAAACAGATTCCACTGTAAATACAGTTCTGATCATACGATGAAGATAATGCAATGTGGATATCCATGATGCCCTCAGATGCCCTGTGCAATGAATCCTTAATATTACGAAGAGCTGATATTTTGACTAAGTCTATTGAACCTATCTAAAAAAATTATATAAAATAAATACATTATATATATATATATATATATATATATATAAAAGTTGTATAGAATTTATTTATTTTATATACATTATTTAGATAGGTTCAATAGGCTTAGTCAAAATTTCAGCTCTTTGTAATAAACGAAAGCACACAATAAAAATAAACACACAATAAAATTATATATGTATATATATATATATATATGAATAAAAATAAACACAATAAAATTACAAAGCCATTCATTTAATCATTTACTCTTTATAGCATGTAGAAAAAAATAATAATGCATAAACCTCAGGAAAAGTTTTTTTTTTTTTTTTTTTGCTAAGTACCTAAGGTGCTGGAACCATGTTATATTTGTTATTTTTACAGCATTTATTAATCTCAACATTTACTAATACATTTTTTAAGATCAAAAGTTGTTTGTGTTAACATGAACATTTTTATCAAGCAACATTACTAAAGGTTAATAAATGTTGTTCAAATATATCGCTCATTTAATGAATTAACTAATGTTAGCAAATGAGACCTTATTGTGAAGTGTTACCAATATCAGAGACCCAAAACTGAGTGGGAAGGTTCCAAATCAATGGTTCCTAACACTAGGTGGCGCTATAATAATATTATTTACATTTTTGGCAATAATTCTGGAACAGTATAAAAAATTATCTGAATGTCCAGGTCAGGACAAACAAAACACATGTTTCAGATTTAATTTTGATCTATAAATTAGTCAAATAAAAAAAAAAAAGTTATTTTCTAAGAATGAAATCAATGAGGTTTCTGGGTGTGGCCACAGTTATGATGACAAAGTGCAACCTTAAAAATGGTGCCTGAATCTGATAGACATTTAGAGGATATTGACCAAATTTCAACCAGTCATGCTCGTAGGATCCAGCAAACAAAAAACAGTTCTACATTTCACAACATTGTTTTCAACTTTTAAAATTACAGTAGGCCTACATTTTTGCAAATCAAATTTACATTACATAAAAAACACTGTAACAATACTGTAATTTTTGAATAAATGATTATGTAACTTTTTTTTTACATAGCCCTATAGGCTACACATTTCCAATGTAGTATTAATGGGACTAATAATATTGATTTTGTATAATAGTTCAGCATGTGACACAAGATATTAAGGCACCATGATGCATCTCTGATCACAAACTGCTGTCCAACAACAAAGACTAGAGAGGCACAGAGGAACAGCCTTCAGTTCACAGGTTGGCGGATTTAAAACGATTTTGTTTAATGTTATAGCGCCCCCTGACGGCGTAGCATTGTAATGCGTTCATCCCTCAACTCAGTCATTCTGTAGTGGCTGGTCAATTTATGTTGAAAATCATGTTCTTGCTTGTCTTGCAGACATGTATACTCACTTGGACCTAGTACACTGCCCATAAGTAAGCTATTTTTTTTATTTTTTTTGCATTCCGGATATTGTCTTACAATATAAAGGGCAATTAGACTTGAAAAATATAGTACTATATTCCCATATCTTCCTCACATCCATGAAAATTCCTTTGATAACGTTTTAAGCATCTCCTGATAAAATATTGAATTCGTTTGGTCCTGTGGATTTTGAGAAAAAGTCTGTTGATTTTTACTCTTCCCAGTTAATTTAATTTGTTCAAAAATGTAAAACTATATACAGTGCTATGCATAAGTGAATACACCCATGCTAAAGTTGACTAAAAATAGGAATAAAAAATCATATTTTGGAAATTGAACGTAATGCCTTAATTTAAAAAATTAGGAAAAATCCAACCTTTAAGGACACCAATTTTCTTTGTGAATGAATAATGTATCGTAAATAAATAAATGTTCTTCCTTAAAATACATGGTGCATAAGTGAGTACACCCCTATGTTAAATTCCCATAGAGGCAGGCAGATTTTTATTTTTAAGTATTTTTTTGAAAAAAAATTTAGGATACTATGCATCCTGATAAAGTTCCCTTGGCCTTTGGAATTAAAATAGCCCCACATCATCACATAGCATTCACCATACCTAGAGATTGGCATGGTTTTATTTCAGTTAGCCTAATAGCTAGTTTGATTTGCATTGAGAGATGATCTTATGGAAAGTACCCCATGCCAATCTCTAGGTATGGTGAAGGCTATGTGATGATGTGGGGCTATTTTAATTCCAAAGGCCAAGGGAACTTTATCAGGATGCATAGTATCCTAAAAAAAAATTTTTTTAAATACTTAAAAATAAAAATCTGCCTGCCTCTATGGTAATTTAACATAGGGGTGTACTAACTTATGCACCCTGTATTTTAAGGAAGAACATTTATTTATTTACGATACATTATTCATTCACAAAGTAAATTGGTGTCCTTAAAGGTTGGATTTTTCCTATTTTTTTAAATTAAGGCATTAAGTTCAATTTCCAAAATATGATTTTTTATTCCTCTTTTTAGTCAACTTTAGCATGGGTGTATTCACTTATGCATTGCACTGTATATATTAAATTGTCAAATAAATGTTTCACCTTATTGCATATGTGAGTTTGATTGGAATTGACACCGAATAACAAAATTATGCTCAGAAGTGAATTTGATTTAGTTCATTTAATCTTTCCAAAAGATACTGGGAAATTATTTTCAGTATTTTAGATTTATTTTTTAAAAGGCTTGACAGTAATCATAAATTCTGACCTGCATAATGTTGCCAGGTTGAAACAATGATTTACTTTTGCAAGGTTAGATTAGGTTTCATTTTAATTATTGCTCAAGATTGCCTGTTGCTCTTATACAAAATTTCTTTCAACAGTTAAGTCAGATAGATACGAGCACTTGCTATACTGTGACATTTCCCCCTTTTAAATAATGGCTTTATAGACCTTATTCACAGCAGCGCCATCTTGTATTTTTAACGGGAATGAGAGCGAGGCTGTGAGGGACACATTACATTTCCTCAGTGGGTTCACTTGTACTGTTATATAATCGGCGTTTCGATTGTTCTGCTGACGAAACACAGCAAACATTTCCAAGAAATGTCAGAAGACAAAAAAACTCCAGACAACATGAGGTGTGGAAAATTATAACTGATCTAGTAGCTTTATACAGTGGACGCCATTGAAAACACCTCAAGTCTATTCCTCACAGCCTCGTTTTCATGGCGCTGCTCTGAATAAGGTCTGTTATGGTTACACTGGCCTCGTCGAGCTCAATATTTCAGCTCGGTTGTGGGGAAAACAAATTGATCGTTATTTATGCAGGTTTTTGCAAAACTACTGACGATGAATAATGTGGTATAATGATATTTTCTAGTTAATTCTGCTCTGACCTTCAATCCTGTGATGTCCAACCACTGACACATTTCACTAGTAGCCTACTTACTACTACAAAGTAGGCTACTTTAAATACTGACACCTTTTAAGGATTTACATTTAGGATTTGGAGTAACATTTTAAGAATCAGCTATTGAAAATAACCTATTGACTACAAACCTGGTTATTGCTGCATCCCAATATGGTGGTAAAATGACTTTTTGAAAGAGCAACAGTAACCTTTTTATAAATGCTGATTTAAAAAGTATGACATTTTTAGGTACAAATATCACCATTTGAATTTTTTTTACATAGTGCACATGGTATGTAGTGATGACTTGGGAAGTGCTTGTGTACAATCCCTTCCCTTATGAAAAATGAAAGGAAACCATTTGTTACAAATAATACACTACAAAGTGTTTCTTTTGTTAATGTTTAATTACTGATTCTTGGAAACCATTACAGCAAGTGGTGAATGAAAAGTTTCCCAACAGATAAAAGGCATTTTTATCGAATCCAACTGCAATCTAAAGCAATTTCAACTGCAAAACTTGGGGCCAGCCCTATCATTTTCCCTATTCTTATTGAAAACAAATGCTTTCTTAGTTCTAATGGCAATCACATCAGTATAAAGTTGCTTTATGAACAAACTTGACCTAATTGCACAGTGTTTCTGTTTCATCCACATGATTTTTCAAAGGAGAGAATACATTTTGGAATACCATTGAGCAGACACTGATTTATGGGATTGCAGTTATTGTTTGTACAGTTAAATCAGATTTTTTTTGTTGCTGTTCATAACACAAAGATCTGTTTAGACAAGCAGAAATCTGATCAGAGAGAAAATACCATCAGTCTTTTGTTCTTTTAAGGGGAGGCACTACAGGTGAGCATTTCCTTTTATCAAAACGAACTTACTTGCGTATGACAAAAATATTAAAAATGCACTTTTGTCAAAAGCTTGTTTCCGTCAAATATTTAATAAAAAGTTGTGCGCATGTGAATAAACATGCTTCTTGCTCTTTTATAAAGATCAAACGAAATCTAATAAAAAGCTAATGAAAATAGCTAAATGTATTTTGAGTGGTGAAACAGAATTATTATATTTGCTATATGAGCAATATGTCACTTATGCATGTAGTACCTCCCCTTAAGATACTCCAAACACAACTCACCACCAGCTGAATTAAAAGACAAGTCAATCAAACTGATTCCTCAAATGATTCAAGAAATGAAAGCTGTTGGTTCATTTGAATTGAACTACAGGTTGGGAGTTGGCTTTGTCTGCTAATATTTTATAATATTACAAAGGTATGCACTAATATTGACTGAAACTGCAATACTGGTTCTTGAAGCTTTACGGTGCACCTTAACTTGCTAATTCTGTTGAACATTGTTGCTGAATACTGTATAATTCATACATTAAAACTTATGTCTTGATAAAAAGAAGAAGAAAAAAAAATCAACACAAGAATGAGCATGTATGGAATAAGGGAGCCTGTCTGTTTTATTTACTTGTTTGCTACAGAATCTAGTGACCAGCCCAAGTCCTTCAAACCTTATGCTGAGAGTTGGCCAGTTTATCATTTTAAAAAAGGTGAAAAGCATAAATGGCAAATAAATTAAACAGTATAAATTGAGGCCAAAAATGTTTTCTAAACGGCAACTGGTTACAACCAACTGGGAGTATAGCAGGGTATCGTTTGTTTTCCTGACCAACACTCTCTCGTTTGTTAAGTCAGACATCATTGTCCATCTCGGAGGTAGTCTACAGGATCAGTGTGTCAGTTTGTCCGTGTTGTACCATTGACCTTAAAACCACTTCCGTAATATGTCTTTTATAGCATCTCGGATCATTTTAGATATTCTTCAATTTGTGGTTTCTGTTTGTTCATTTATAAAGTTGTTGTTTTGGTGTTAACAGTAAACGGAAAATAAGATGTCCAGTGAAGCATTAGTCCAAAGGTCTAGGCATCAAATTGGCTTCTTCTTTCCCATTACACCTCCATTCTTCCCTAAACATCCAAGAACTGTTTTAGCCCTCATCAGTGTTCTTCCTAGAAAGAGAAATAGAGTTTAGGATAATAAACAAATATTAGGATTCTCCATTATTATTTGAGCAGAGTAAAAAAATCTATTGTTGCTAGTGTAAGAGCTATCCAGTTGAAGTCTCAGGGTGCGTTTACACGACAACGATATGCTTAAAACGGAGACGTTTTTCCTTCGAGTTTTCCGCGCACAGACGACATAGTCAAAACGATTCACACGGATCTGCGAAAACGTCTAAAACTAGTAGCCACTGGGGCTGTTACACGACACTGTTTTCAACTAAAAACGTAAAACTTTTTTATGCGAGAACATTTACACGAGAACGGCGTTTTGGTGCCATCTAATGGCCTGGCAGCAGAATACAACGTTTTTAGGCTTTTTCGCGGATCCGTGTGAATGAGGATCGTTTTGACAATGGTGTCGTCTGAACGCGGAAAACTCAAAGGAAAAAAGCATATCGTTGTTGTGTGAACGTACACTTAGTTTACACTTTCTATGCTTTGAGCTGTTTATAAAGTAAGTAGACTCAACTGTGAAGCAATCAGTGAGGTTGTGCTTAATACGCAAACATTACTGCAGCGGCAGCACTTGTGTGAAGCCCTTCTCTGGATGAAGAACTCGGGGAAAGACCTGTGATTCGAGTCCACCGAGAAAGGACAGCAACAAGACACAGCAGGCTGAACGAAGTATCCCTTTCTACTTTCTTGTTTCCCCTGAGAAACTAAAGTGCCATCAGTTCATCTCTGTTGTCCATGGCACACAGATAAGCACATCCGCTCATAGAGACACCTTCGGTCCCTTGCCACCTCCTCTCACCCTCTCTGTCAGACTGTAACTGTCTAAGCTGTCAACAAAGCTGACTTCATTTTTGCCTTTGCAGTCAGTCAAAACTTAATGTTCTGGCTTTGACAGAAACATGGATCTCAGCAGACAACACTGTTACTCCTTCAGCCCACTCCACCTTCCAACGTTTAGAACAACACCTTGCTTCCTAATCTAGTTGTCAAATACACCTGGCATTGTATATTCTGAATATTGTTGGCTCCTTGACAAATTGCTTTTGTTCCTCTCTTGTAAGTCACTTTGGATAAAAATGTCAGCTAAATGCATGAATGTAAATCAAATTAACCTCTTGTGTGAAGGAAGTGTCTTCTTGATGAATTCCATTTGCAGAATTTGCACTAGCATGTGCCTGTGAAGATGAAGAAAGAGTGAAATAAACCATTTCAATAGTTATTATACTGTTGGACTTTGTTAGTGTACAAATTATAAATGGGGACAAAACTGCCAGTAGTTGAAGAAACACCAAGCAGCAGTAGCAGGTTGAGGGGTTTACCTGGTTCTTGTCTGGGCGGGTACGCATGGCCTGCACTAGCTGGTCCACGTGTTGGTTGTGTTCCAGAGCGTTCCTCAGGGCATCTTCTGTGCTCAGCAGCCTTTGACGCAGACGGGCCACCTCTGTGTCTGAAGCAGATGGGTCCATCATAGAGTATCGGCGGTGGTCTGGAGACGACCTTTCCCGACTCTGAAATTGTACGAATTAAAAGGGATGAACAATATATCAGTGTAAATGTAAAAAAGTGAGCTGCAAACTAGTGACGGTAAAGATGCTTACAATCTATTTCAAATAAATGATGTTCTTTTTAACCTTCTATTCATTAAATAATCCTGAAAAAGCTTTATGGTTTCCACAAAAATATTAAGATCTGAAAGATCACGTGGCACTGAAGACTGGAGTAACGATGCTGAAAATTCAGCTTTGACGTCACAAGAATAAATTGCATTATAAAATATATGAATTAAAATAGAAAACAGGTTAAAACTTAAAATTTTTTAAAAATCTTAAATTTTAATTTAAGGGTGCTTTCACACTGGCAGTTTAGATCGAAACTGGGCACGGTTCGCATGAAAAATTGCTAATGTGAAAGCTGTCATGAGGACCCGGGTGCGCACCGTGGTACCGAACCCGAGACCGCCAGAAGAAGGTGTTCTGAGTTTGGTTGCACTCAAACTGTGGCGCCATTCACGTGAATGCAACATGGACTCGGGTGCGCACTTATTCAGGAAGAAAAGTAACCTGCGCATACGTTTTAGCAGATGATGATTTATTAGGTTCAATAAAACACACGCAAGGGATGATAGTATTGATGATTTACCTTGGAGACGAGCGAGAGTGAGCCTGCAGTGTAATCGCACATAGCGAGTGCAATAAAGGCAGAAAATAAATGCCAATCCGCTATCTCCTCTAAAGATTCCATTTGCAAGAAGCAGAAAGCTTCCGATACAGTAAACCCAAGTGTCATTTACTCTGCTGTGCATAATAGCACCAGATTAAGAAAAAACACAATATATTGACCGCGTTCTGTTTTCTATCATGCGGAGTGCACATTTGTGATGACGTAAGATGAACGTAAGTGCACCAGGGTTCGATAGAATCAAGTTAAGTGCATAACCAGACCAACGCTGCGGGGGCACCGGGAACAATCGCGCTTGGACCGCAGCAAACATGCCCAGTGTGAAAGCCCCCTAAAAGTGTCAATGGCATACGATGTTTGCCATAAAAAAATGACAACAGCTGCAGTCTCAGGTTTCTGCCCATGTGTCTCACCAGCAGCAAAAGTTTCTCCCGCAGGGTTTTAATGTCATCCTGTAGTTTCTGCTCCTTCACCCTCCACTCCGCTCTGTGAACTTCACGGCTAATGTCCCGATCCACTCCTGCAGAGTGGCGCGGAGATTCCAGCAATAACACCCGAAGCTCATTCAGGCTCCTGATACGCATTCCCATTCACACACACAGGAAAAGACAACATATTGCATTAAACTAAATATTAATATTAAAAAACTAATTTGTTGTTGACATTTAAATCAATGCACCAATGCAAACATTTTCTATATATCCTAATCATTTGTTAACAAACATGTATTCTTTACCTTGATGAGCTCATTGTTTCTGCCTTAAATGAATACCTTATTATCTACAGTAACTGTGTGATTTGTATATGTACATTTCTGAAATACATAACTTGAAACATTTTGTATGGTGAAAAGCGCTATACAAAAAAATGTGAATTGAATTGAAAATTAAACAAGTGGCTGTAATGAAAATGTTTTTTAAGACAGATTTATTGAAACATACATTCAATAATGAAGACAACAGGTGAAGTAAAACATATAATGAATATGGTATTATTATGAATATTTAGCAAAAAATTTTTTAGCTTGAACATTGAATGGTTCCTGAGGTAATGTAGGTTCCTTAGCCGCACTGCCGTTTGAACTGAGGATGATACAGCGATCTGTCACGTGACTCACGTCACATTCAATTTTGTTATAAAATTGATAGAATTTGAAAGCTCACACTTTGTTTCATATCTCTGTGCCACCAGAGAAGTGCTAATTAAATGTCAACATTTAGATCAATGATTTTTCCCCTTCAAAACCAAATAGAATTTTTGTTTTCGGCCGAATATTTTCAGTTGTCGGTGCATCACTAGTTACTGGGGATCTGCCTGTATCTGTCATTCATCCAAAGTATTTGATAAGTAATAAAATACTGAGAGCAATGTGTGTTTGTAAATATTTTTTGGGTTCTCCATGCAGAGTTCAGTAAGGGCAGAGCCTAAACCCCTGACAGGATATTCACAGTCAGCATGTAGTATTGACTGAAAAGGCTTGTAAGACTGAAAATACTGGTTGAGGCCTGCATGAGGCAAAAGGCCCTGATGGCTAATTAACATTCGACCTCCCCCACACGGCCTGACTTCCTCTCACAAACTACTAAGAACAACTCATACAAGAACATGGTTTAATGTGATTGTTTATCATTGACTGTTATGTTTTTGGTGTCATTTGAAATGTCTCAAAGTGAGTGGTACAGATATCTCATATCCAGAGAGATAAAATAAAAGGAAATAAGGTTTATAGAAGTTTAGAGAAAACTGGTCCAGATAATGCCACCCCCCTTTTGTTGAATAAGAAGCCATTTTGAGGGTGGCCTCCCCCATCCCCCATGTTACCTGGTGTTACCTGGTCAAGGGGATAAAGGAAGGTGTGCTCTGGGTCTCTGGGCTCTTCTTTGCTGGACACGAATGGAATAGGGTCTCTGTCTCTGTCTCTCTCTCCCTCTCTCTCTCTCTCTTCCTCTCTCTCTCTTTCTATCCCTTTCTCTCTCTCTATCTCAGGTACAAACTGGGTAAGATTCTTTGGTGTAACCAATGTATAACCATGTTCTAGATATTTGAATTGATTGTGGAATTGATCTCTGATATCTGAAATATTAAATTATTACATGTGATTATTCTAACTGATTTTGACATTGTTCATTTAATGGTTAAAAGGAATAGTCAAACATTCGCTCACTTTTAGTGAGGCACAGATATTATTAAAACCTTTCATTTATGGAGTCAGATGAATTAACGAGAGAATACATGATTAATGTATTGCATTTAACCAACCAATACTTTGCATGAGAAAAGGACAGTAACACGTGATACCTTCCCCGTGTATTGGCGAACCGGCAATTGGACCAATATAACGGGCCTTACAGGCTTAATAATGTTTAGGTCACAGTTTTAAGCAACGCAATTGTCTTTGTTAACTTAAATTGCTCTTGAGTGGATTACAATCAGCAATGGTACATGGGTAACCATTTATCCTGGTGTATTGGAAAGCAATAAAATCCAGATGATGGTTCTTCATGACAGGGATAAAACAGAAGGTGGACTACTAATTTCAAGCACTTACTAGTTCCAAGAAAGACTATCAAAGAATATTAACTGAGACGATAATTTTCCAGATGGTTCACGTTGTCATTATCAAGTGGTTAAAACCTCACACCTGTCATAAAGTCCATGTAATGCTCTTTACCTCTCTTTCTTCAGAAGCTCCTGGCTAATAATCACCAGTTGGCCTGATGCATCATGGGATTTCTTGGTCATGGACTCCAGCTCTGCCTCCAAACGTGTCTTCTCCCTAAAGAATCCTTCTGCCGCATTCTCTCCCAAACGAACCTTTTCCTCCAAGGCTACACAAAAGATGCAGTGGATTTTATTGTTAGAAAGAGAACAAAATATCACTAACATCATTATATGTTATGTTGAATATAGCTCTCTTTGTTCTTTTATAAAAAAACATATAATGACAATGACAAATGTCACTCTTTAATGTTACCCGTTATTTGGGTCTTTAGGGCGTCTACTTGGGTTGTTAGAGTGGAGACTTCTTTTTCCCTTTTTGTGAGTTTCTCCAGAGTTTCTAATAGAAAGAATGAAGTTATAAACACAGGCATAGAATACATTTTTCACATTCTGAAATGTCTGAAAATGTTTATTATTACCATGGTGATTCACTCTGTTTTTCGTTATAGCAACTATGGTATAATTACAGATTAAAAGAAAAATTAAACATTATACCAGAAGGATTCAGTACACCACTGTCAACTCAGTTATGTACACTAATGTTCAAGTTTCGGTTTTCTTTCCTTGTTGAATGACATACATTTTTTATTCAGCTACGATGCATTAAAGTGATCAAATGTGACAGTTAAGACATTTATAATGTTATAAAAGATTTCTATTTCAAATAAATGCTGTCCTTTTGAAATTTCTATTTTTTAAAGATCACGGCTTCCAGTAAAAATATTAAGCAGCACAACGTTGATAATAAGAAATGTTTCTTAAGCACCAAATCAGCAAATTGATGAATAGATGAATGATTACTGACGGATCGTGTGACACTGAAATGTAAAATATATTAACAGTTATTTTAAATTGTGATATTTCATATTACTGTTTTTACAGCATTTTTGCTCAAAAAATGCAGCCTTGTAAGAATCTTAGCAATCAAACTGACCATCTGATCAATCTTACCAACCACAAACCTTTGAACAGTAGTGTACAGTACATTAGTTACAAGATACAACATACTAATTTGTCATAATTTGTACACGTACCTTCCATATTCTGTTTCAGTTTAATCTTCTCTTCAGAGTTGTCATTATTTTCTATCATCTGGATGGTGAGAAAATATAAAAACATATTTAAGTGAACCCCAGTCAACAATTTCCAAAGTTTGAACAGGATTCATTTTGGAATTTTTGTTATAATTTGGAACTAATATGATAGGATTTCAATGGGATCACATAAGGATCAAATAAGATCCCACTTGATCCTAAAGGAAATTTCATACTATTTTTTCAGGATTTAAGTTTATCCAGCAGGATCTTGATTCTCATTCATCCCATTAGGATCCTTTTGGACTGGTTCCAAATATTTATGATCAACTTCCAACTGTAGCCCTGTATGTAAAGGACTTTTTGACTAATCTACAAAATAACCAAGAAAACATTAACTACAACACTCTACACATTTTTACATTTTTAATCACAAAAAAATAGGGTACTGTCCCAGAGATCACTAACATTAACATCCTGGGTGTTGTGATCCGCCTCCACAGCTTGCAGTCGGTTCTCACTGACCCTCAGCTTCTCCTGCAGAGAGAGGATCTCTGCTCGGCTCTGAGCTTCAGCCTTCTGCAGGGCTTCATAATCGACCATCTTCTTCTCAGCCAGCTCCAGCTGCTCTTTGAGAAGTAGGGTGGCATTTTTATGCTCTTCATGGGACTTATCCATATCGCTGATCCTAAACTCAGCCTTTTGGAGCTTCTCTAAAACCTCTTTGAGCTCCAGAGTATGCTGGTTGCTCTTGGTTTCCACCTGGATCTTCCAGTTCTGCTCGCTCTCCTCTAGCTGGTCCCGCATATCCTGAAGTCGGGTACGTAGGTCTTCACGCTCTTTGGCCATCACGGCGGCATCAATCTCATGCTTGGCCTTCAAGTTCTCCAACTCCAGTTGATGCTCCATTTTTAAGCTCTCCAGAACAGCCCTCATCTCAGGTGTGGTTCCTTCACCCTCTCCGTTTTCACTGGCCCCACGATCTCCCGTTAATGAGGATTTTAGTTCCTCTAGAGCACGTTGATGGTCTCCAACCAAAGCGTCAAGCTTGGCTTTCCAGCTGTCCATCATCTCCATGTTTTCACGAGTGGCCTGCTGAAGTCTTTGCTTCAGGTCAGAGATCTCATGGCCCTGACGTTCTGTGGTGGCTTTAAGGCGTTCAACTTCTTTCTGGCTGGTGCTCAGGGACGCCTCGTACCTCTCGCGCAGCTGACTGCTCTCTTCGCGGCGTTCGCGGCCTGCGGAGAGAAGCTGTTCCCGCAAGACTAGAGTCTCCGAGTTTAAGCCAGGCCCGCAGTCTCCAGCATCTGTGCCTGGGCCGGAGGAGCTTCTCTGAAGCCGAACCTGGAGCTCCTCGACCTCAGCCTTGCGCAGGGCCAGTTCCTCTTCCAGCTGCATAACACGACTCTTCTCCTCAACTGTAGTTTGCTGGAGGACAGAGAGAGGGTCATAAATCTTGCATCGTAAACCGTTATTATGCCAAAGCCTCCAGTTCTTCTGCTCAGTGGCAACTCTCAAAGGATTTAGTGATTTTTCCATAAGACCTTTGACCTTAGTCTTAGGATTTAATTAGTGATTCTAAACAGAGCAAACTTTTAGAGTGTTTTGTTATAACATCTAATTGGAAAAATCATATTAAATTACAAAATAGTGATGGAAATAACAATATAAACAACTAAACTAGGGATGCACAATATACACTGGGAACTGTAATGCCAATAGGGAGTAAACCTATACAGGTCGTAAAAGAAATGAGGACCATTACATTTTCATGCACTCTGACATTATTTGAATGACACTTAAACATGACTCAATAAAACACAATTTTCATTATTAAAGTAAAAAAGTCAACCTGTAATATTGTAATGAAAGTAATTTTGTCTAGACTATAATTTTTTTCCTTAAAATATAATATACTTCCATGATGCACAGTTACAAATGAACTTTACAAATGTAATTTTAGTTCTTTTTTTGCATTACAGTAATGAGATTTTTTTTAAGTATATCAGACTACTGAGAACTGTTTATTATGATACTGATAATAATAATTTTATACAGTATTAATATTATACTGGAAGCAGATAATATAAGGGAGTATTTTTTCCGATTAAATTTAAAAACAAAAAAAGGAATAATATTGGCTCTGTGTAAAAGCCAATGTTTATATATTGTGCATTCCTAAATAAACACTGTATTGTTGCTGATAATCTCTTAGAGAGTTGCCCACTAGAGATTTGCAACCGGAAGGCATTACAGGCATGAGAAGCAAACAAAGCATTTTGCTTGGCCTGCAAACATTTCAGTGAATGACCATTTCTTGAAAAATGGCTCTTGCATGTGCAAAAAAGCAGATATAGTGCAACCTAAGATTAAGAAACTACACCAGCATTCCTGTTGAATTCAAGCCCAAGCAAGCGTTCCTCAATCTGTCCATCAAGAAGCAGCCAGGCAAATATGAAATGGCACAGCACACAGCAAGTCCAAAGGAACACAGGCAATTACTAATATGATTCAATCTATGTTTAAAGAAAATATATTTGAAGATGTTTTTCATTTCATAGAGCACACCAAATATTAATGTTAGTCATTTTGGAGTCATCTGAAAATTGGGTATTTCCAAGGAAAATATCATTAGAGGTTATCAGAGATCAGATAATACTACAAGAGTTCACAGATGAAGACTCAAACCACAAGAGAGAAGTGAGAGGAGCACGCATCTAAATATAAATGTTCATCTTTAAAGGAGAAGGTCACTCTAAAACCACACAGTATGTTACTCCCTTTATATCACCTTGACACTCTTGCCCAGCCTCATGGGTGCTGGCTGGAACCTGCCTCTGACCTGTTAATGATAAATGTGAAATCCTGTTGATTAGAGTGCCTGGACTGTGCTGGATTCACTCACCATCATTCACAATGACAGCCAAAACTAGACTTTTACATTTACTGAAGTAGATGTGTGTGGTGCTTCTCCACGCAAAACTCCCACCACATTGCTAGGCACTTGCTAGGGTGTTTGTGGTGGTTACTAGGGCATTTGTGTTTCTGTGTGTTTGCTAGAGCATTGGTAGGTAGTCGCTAAGGTGTTCTGGGTGTATCCAGGGGCTCTAAATCGGTTCAATCGTTCTGTTTAAGATTTTAATTTGGCATCATTCACCCAATCATGAATTCAAATAGTACGGCCTTTATGCAAATGCGAGGTTGACGCATCCAACGTGAGTGAAATGCCCGCGCTCGGCTGTAAATTCATCCTGTGTAAGTCGCAAGGCTACGTGCTGGCATTAGCTGTAGGATCGCAGGAGTTTTTCCGAGGATATGTCATCGATGGCAGGTTATATCCAGCGTGGTGTGTTTTGAAACCAGCCAAAATCACAGGTTAATGTAGAACCACTACTATTTAGGAAATAATAATAATAAAAAATATGAATTTTTTTTTTTTGCTAAGCCCTGCATACTAGGGTGTTTAGGACGTTGTGGTTGGTAGCTAGGGCATTACTAAGTGAGTGGTTGCTAGAACATTTCTAGGTATTTAGGGTGATCACTAGGATGTTACTAGGCAGTTGCTAGTGTATTCTGGGTGGTTACTACGGCATTGCTACAAGGTTGCTAGCATCTTCTGGGTGGTTGCTAGGCATTTCTTGGTGGCTGTTAGGGTTTTCTGGTTGGAAGCTAGTGTGTTGCTAGACAGTTGTGAGGGTGTTCTGGGTATTTTCTAAGATGTTGCTAGGGTGTTCTGGGTGGACAATAAGGTGATGTTAGAGTGTTTCCCTATGGCCACTAAAACATTTCACGGGTGTTCTAGGTGTATGCTAGGGCATTGACAGACAGTTGTGAGGGTGTTCTGGATGTTGGGAAGGGCATTGCTAGTCGGTTGTTAGGGTGTTTAGAGTTTTCTAGTTGGTAGCTCAGACATTGCATGCTGGCTTGGATGTAGCTAGGCAGCTGCTAAGGTGTTTTGGGTGTTCACTAGTTTATTACTAGAGTGTTCTGGGTGGTAACTAGGGTGTTGTTAGGATCTTGGTAGTGGTCACTAGGGCATTTCTTAGGTTTTCTGTGTGGTCGCTAGAGCATTGATGGGTAGTTGAGAGGGTCTTCTGGGTGTTTACAAGAGCATTGCTAGTTGGTAGCTAGAGTGTGTTTTACTTTGGCAGCTAGGCCATCGTTAAGCAGTTGTGAGGGTGTTCTGGGTGTTTTCTATTGTGTTATGCATGCTCACTTGTATGTATGTAGCTTGGATGTAGCTAAGTAATGGATGTAGGATGTAGTTGTTAAGGTGTTTTGGGTGTTCACTAAGTTCTTACTAGGGAGTTCTGTGTGGTCACTAGGGTGTTGTTAGGGTATTGGTAGTGGTCGGGCATTACTAGGGTTCTGTTAGGGTGTTGGTAGTAGTCACTACGGCATTTCTTGGGATTTTGGGATTGTTAATAGAGCATTGCTAGGCAGTTATGAGGGTTTCTGGGTGTTTTGTATGATGTTCTATGTGCTTGCTTGGGTGTATCTAGGTAGTTGGTAAGGTGTTTTGGGTGTTCACTAGGTTCTTATGAGGGTCTTTTGAGTGGTCACTAGGGCCATGCTAGGCAGTTGTGAGGGTTTCTGGGTGTTTTGTATGGTGTTCTTTGTGCTTGCTTGGATGTAGCTAGTCAGGTGCCAAAGTATTCTGAGTGGTCAATAGTCTATAACTAGTTTGTTCTGGGTGGTCACCAGAGTGTAGCTATAGTGGTTCAACCACACATTTCTAAGACATTCCTGTCTCCAGCACACACAGAAAAAGTGTAGCATTTTGTGGGATGATTTGTGTGCAAAAGGACTAATAAGAGGAACAGGAAAAATATGCATGACCAATGATAACAGTGTAGCACTTATTATAGAAAAATGAGGGCTACAAATACAAGGTTGATGTGTCAGAGGGAGTTTTATCACAACGCTTTTAGAGGCTGGAGGCTATATTTCGTCATATAAAAAATAAAATGAAGGCTGATGTGGGAAAGTGAGATCACTGCAAAGCAGAAGGTAACTTCTCAACTCCACCAGAGGGTCTCGGGCAGATGATTAGAGAACAAGAAAAAGATAGACATGAAAAAATAGTTTGCAAATTAAAGGTGAAAGCAGTTGCTGGCTCCACAAGAGACAGACAAAGATCTCCAACATCTCCAACACTCACAGCATTGAAGTTTCTGATCAGAGCTGGAGTAACTTCCAATTAATTCAACCATGTAAATGCAAATAAAAAATGGGTGCGATTAAATTTGATCCAAATCTACCAAAGACTGAAATATCTGATCTTTTCTGATCCACTTGCTTAGACAAAATATATTGAATCAGTTGCACGAATTAACTTCCAACAGCCCTAACAAACGAGTCAGATCAATATATATATATATATAGATCTATGAGAGCTTTTGGTGAATGATGGAGATCCCAGGCCTGGTCAGTCAAGCACAAGCAGTGGAGGCCCATAGACATGGGCTCTATAAAGTGGCAGAAACATGGCAATGGGAGAGATGGCTACAGGGTGTTTCCTCTCCCTGCATGTTTACCATATTTTCCTCTAACTCTTTCTGAAGCCGCTCTGCTTTGGACTTTTCCAAATGCAGACACTGCTCGAGCTGCCGAATACGGGCATGCTCCAGTTTGGTCTGAGTCTAAAGAGAGGAAAAGAGGAGGGAAATAAAAAGACACGAGAGAAAGAGAGGGAAAAAGACATACATAGGTAGCAGAGAAAAAGATTAACAGGTCTTTGCTATACACCAATCATAATACCAAAGTGTGAAGAAGTTTAAAGGCAGGAAAGAGTGTTTTTAAATTCAGCATGACAGTATAGGGCAGGATGGAAGGACATGTGTTTAATATGATATTTAAACAGTTTTTAGTCAGAGTGGACACCATATTTAATTTTTCACAAATGAAAATAAGACTGTAAAAGCAGTGTGTTCAGCATTTCGTACAGTCATAAGGACATAGATCATGTCTAATATTCATAACGCATGATTTCTGAGGACTGTAAATATTTGGAAAGACATTTTAAATGTTTTATCAATTATATAATTCAGTAATAGCATAATTTTTTGTTTCTACAAATCTATTATCGTAACAGAAATCTTCCAATTAAAAAACAATACAAACAAACAAAAAATAACAACATCTTCCAGTAAAGTAGTAGTAAAAATGGCAGATACCTCCAGGTCTCCTTTGGTAATGGACTCTTCCTCGACTCTGAACTGAAGATCTTCCACCTTCCTGTCGTAACACATAATAACCACCAGGTGTCAGGAAATTCTTCATTTATTTGTTTGTTTCGCTGGCAGATAAAGAAGTATTGGACTTTATGCTGACACCTATTGGTGTGCATGCAGCATCACACACAAACAAAAGTGTTTAACTGCCAAACACCACTATTCGCAGGTGTATGGATATATTTTTTGTGAACAGTAGGCTATGATGTATCAGCGTAAGGTAAGCTGTGTCACCCTGGTAATCAAGCAAATGGAGCACACTTATACATCTCATCATATACTGCACGCTGTAATTAAGAGAACATGAGAACAGTAATAAGCATTTTTTGTCCTAAATTTTTTTGCATGTCAAATTAAACTTTCCACCAAACTTTATTACCAATGTATAAAACCATGTCAAAATTCATGAATAATGATTAGCCAAGTCATTAGATGAAAATTTTTCCCAAAAAGCTGTGAGGGTGAGGGCAGGAAATAATCACTCTGATTATTACACCCTTTCCTTGCCTTTCTTTTTTTTTTTTTTTACTTTTCTGTTATTGTTCATTAGGAAATTGTTTTTCCTAATTTATATTTATTTGAAACATAGTATAGGTATTCCTACTGGATCACACTATTTTTATATTATTTTGGAGAATATAACTAGTTGTTTTTAACCTTTTTGCATTTTTTAAATGCCTCTCAATACAAGGTAAGATATTTGTGCCAATATTTCTGCTACAATTATGACAAATAATAATAATAATATTTGTTTATAAAAGCATAGACTGGGATGCGATTAGAAACAACAGTTATTAAAAGAAAAACGGAAATATTGCCTTTACGCAACATTTTAAGTTTAATTAAATAATAATATATTTCACTTGAATAATTTTAAGTCACCCTGCTGTTTGCTGAGGCCCCTGGTTTAGAACCATTGATACAGACGCTTTCTTCAAATATCAGAGGGAAACAGACATAATGAAATGGCTGTTGTGTCTCTGTCTAGAGGACATCTTTAGAAAGAAGTGTCCCAGCTTACCCCACTCTCATCTGCTCTTCAGCACCTTTTTGTGCATTTTTATTAAAAAACAAACACTAAGTGCTCCTTTAAGTGAAGAACAATGACAAAATAACACTAAGCTGATAACAACAGCAAATGTCAGGATACTACTATACAATGTATGTAAGGTTAGACATGTGCCGGTATTCGGTAATGCGATAAATCGCGGTAATGAATATGCACGGTATTGTTATCGCGGGCACTTCAAAATACCGTGAAAAATAATAGATCAGAATTTAGATTTTTAGAACGCGCATTAGCTTATTTTCCATCAACCGCTTAAAAAAACACTGCGTATATGCTGCGCAAAACACGTGCGCATGCACTCTGATGTAAACAATCCCCACATGTATTAGCACTGTGTGTATGCGGTGCAGTGGCACTCTAGTCTAATGTAAACAATCCTCACATGGAGAAGCATGGCGGAAGGAGGAACGCTGCCGTCGATTTATCCTCCATCTAAAATCAGGGCTGCCAACTCTACGCATTCAGCGTGAGACACTTTTCACACGCTCTCGCGCCACACATCCATTTTCTCACCCAGAGAAAAATCGCGGAGCAAAGAGGACACTGACACCGACAGACTAGACAGAGCAGGTTCGTTCACAAAAAAAATTATCAGCTCTCCTCTCAGGTTCTGTCCATTTTATTACGAAATTCAGACAATAAATACCGTTTTGGCGCTTAAATGTGACGTGACAGATCGCTGTAGCTCAGTTCAAGTAAACCGATCATCTGTTACTTCTTATTTAAAGATACAGTACAACTTACCGAAAGGTATTTATGCCTCATACATAATATCGATCAATCAGTGTTTTTCAGCCACGGAAAGGGGTCAATAAAACTGCAGGACAACAATTATGTCTCAGAACGTTACATTTACCTCAGGAAAGCCATTTAATGACCAGTATGTTAGTTGACTAGAAAAAATATAGAGAGGAGTATTTTGCTAAATATGTGCACTATATTACATATTTATTATATTTTTACTTGTGTCATTATATAATTGTTATTATAATGAGAACCGCATTATATTTTATTTTATTTGTTATTTTTAACCTTTAATAATACCAGCTGACAGGGCTCTCTGTATGTTTACAGCATTATGTGAGATGTATTTTTTCTTCAGAAAAATTAACATGTAGGCTATCTACTGTAGCCTAGCTAACATTTATCCAAATGAGTCATTATTGAATCAAGATTGAAATTAAATCCCAAGAATTGAATTGAAATTTGTGTTGTGTTAAGCAATAATACAAACAGTAGCCCACCAGTCATTGTACCATGTAAACATTGTACATGGTACAATGTTTACCCCCCCCCCCCCCCCAATCCATCCGTTTCTCTTTAAAATATCATGATAATACCGTATACCGTGATAAAAGCTAAATCAATTAATCGCAGCTTGAAAATTTGATACCGGCACATGCCTATGTAAGGTTCAAAAAACCTCTACCTTCTCTCTTCTTCAAGCTGATTGGCCAGTTCCATTTTGTCTTTCTGAGTGCCTGCCAGCACGGCTCGGACTTGCTGTAGGTTGCTCTCTGCCTCCGTTGCATACTGAATGAGATAAGAGAAAAGGTCATTTGTTCGTCAGAAATTCTTATGAATGTGCTGTTAAATGGAGTGTATAAGTTTGCATTTGTGAGGATGTGTAGTAAATGAAAATGCTCATGTAAGTGTTGTGTTTATATGTGTGAGTCACACCTGCAGATGTCCGGCCTTCAGCGCCGCCAGCTCTTTTTCCACCTCGCAGATACGGCTGGTTGCCTTGGCAACCTCGGCCCGCTCCAGGTCCCTCTCGGCCAGGAGCTGCTCTATGTGCTGCTGTTTCTCCTTCAGGGCCTCCTGCAGAGCCGTGGTCCCGGAGATCTTCCGTGCGTACCTCGACGACGTCTCGGTCAACTGCGCGGAAAAAAGGCAAACCGTCAACTCAATTCAAATCAGAACAATACTATTTCGGAATTTAAAACTATGCTCAAAACTCACTTATTTTCTGCATGTTACCATTCTTAAGTTGTATCATTTCGTTGTGTCTGATTTTATTCTGCTGTTTGCTGCCCCATCTACATAATTCTCCTTTACTGTACTTTTACTCTCATCTACCTGCTGTTGTTTTGTTTGTTATCATTGTCCATTGCCATTATTGTTGCTTGTTCATGTAAAGCGTCCTTGAGTCCTGGAAAGGCGCCATATAAATAAAACTAATAAATTATTATTATTATTAACAAAGATATTCATATTGAATTGTTGACCTCTGGGTGCTCTTCAGTCATTTTTGACCGAAAATTTTTACATTTGTTATTTTTAGAATTTTTTTCTTCATCGTTATTGAACAGGTTAAATGGTGCTGAAAAAAATAGTCACACTTGTCAAAAATGACCACATTGGAAATGAATGGGAGACGAATTTCATCTAGTGGAAACCTTTGGTACTGCGGCCAAACAAAATCTTGCTCATTTTTTGAGATATCAGGCTCAAATTTTGAACACAATTTGTTTAGATTTATGGCTTTGATTTTCTCATAGTTTTAGAGTAAAACATGTTTTTTTTAAAAAAAATATTTCATATAAACATTTAAAATAGTTTATTATTTTGAATATTTTTCATAAAAATAAACGTAAAATTCTGTAACTTTTAAGTTCACTTTTTCCACTTCAGCAATAATCTGCCAAGTGTTGTCTTTGAAAAGAGATCAAACTTAAAGCTGCAGTCCGTAGCTTTTTTGAGTTAAAAATTATCCAAAATAATTTTCTGAGCAAGTACATAACCAGCCAGTGTTCAAAACTATCTGCTTGCTGTAGCTCGATTCAAAAAGGTAAGCTTGTAATAATGTTTTTAATTCCAGTGGTTCTGGTGGATTTCCGCGGGAATAAAGAAGGAGTCTCGGCTAGTAGGCTAGACTAGTAGAATTTGCGTGTGAGGATGTTGGAGGTGGAGATTTATAGCCTTTTCTCACAGCACTTGATATAATTAAACTTATCAATTTGATGGCGGATCCAGAAAGGTTCAAACGACAATCACCAGTGACACCTGGAGATTCACCCGTCGTAAAACGCGAAAGACTTCGGACTTGGGAGAAAAAAAGAGACTGCAACCGGGCCCGTGCGAAAACAAGGACAAATATCAGAAGGGCATTAAATGTAGTCACGCAATGCTGATGTTGTTAACATTAACAATTTGAGAACAAAGTATAATTTGCACGGTTTGACGTGATATGATAAGCGATCGTTAGATTTAATCGGCGCGATTTACTGCAATGCTTTTTTCCCCTTAGTTGGTCAGAACAAAAGTTACTTGCTTGTTTAGATGACATTTTCCTGTGAAAATTCTTATGTTGGTCATACTTCCAAAAAGTAGAATCTGTGATTGCGAATGACAGTATCCACACCGTCACGGCGACTGACAGCCGCACAATCTCCTCAAAACATTGGTTTCATCCGCGCTGTGCCGTGCCGAGGCACAACGCACGCAAAGTTGATAATTCCGCGAATAACTGCAATTGCAGATTTCGAACAGAGATGGCGACAAAGAGGAAAAACTGCGGACTGCAGCTTTAACCCTCTGGGGTCTGAGGGGTTTTTGGGGTCATTGAGATGTTCTGACATGCCCTGACATTTGTGCTTTTTTCAGTTGCTTATAAACATATTAATGGCAAAGGTGTAAATTCACTCTATTTAGCACAAACAGGGCTACCATAATATGTGAACAACTTGCATGTACATGTTTGTATTTTTGATAGAATAATGTTTATGCATGGTTTTTTCAAAAACAAAAAACTGAAGTTTCTGAAATAAGGCCATAAAACACATTCTAAATATATGTAAATAAGACTTTTGACTAATGGATGACGTTGCCTAGAATTTTTTCTTCAAAATTATGTGAAAATCATCCTGCCTAATCATTCACATAACACAATACATTGATTTAAATCTTGTAAAACACTTTTTGTTTGGAAAGGCCATATGCGGGTGGGCGTGATTCACACCTGTGGAGTCAATGGGGCCCGCATAATGAGGCTGCATATGTAATGAGCCTTTCATTCAGGTGTGTGACTGAGCCACAAGAATGCAAGGACAATATATAACTGGTTTGTTGTTTTTTCCACAAATTTTGCTTGCAAATTGTACAATATCCAAGGTAAACATTTCTAGTAATTGTGCAGTTAATTGTTCTCATACTGTATTTTCAGATTTGGAATATATTCTCTTCCCAAATGTGTCACTAATAAAGCATAATACAATTATTTAAAGAGAAGGCTCATAATGACCTTTTAAGATTTTGTTTACATCTATCCTTATATATATATATATATATATATATATATATATATATATATATATATATATATATATATATATATATATATATATATATATTTTAAGGTTATACAATTACAACAACATTTAAAATTGTAACAATATTTCCAGTCTAATCTTTCTTTGTATTCGCGATTCATATTAAAACAGTATTTTTGCCAGCTGTAGTAGCTCCACAACAGCGCGCATCTGTGCATTCATTCATAGAAACGCGATTCATATTTAAACAGTATTTTTGCCAGCTGTAGTAGCTCCACAACAGCACGCATCTTTGCGTTCATTCATTCCGATTAGAACAAAGCAAACAGAACTGACCTAATTCCTCAGCGGGATCCGTTTGCTCCTCGAAATGATACTTCCAGAACTTCTGAGGTAAATTTTTTGCAGGATTATTATCAAGATAGTATTATTCCTCACAGCATCGTAAAGTACATAAGTCTGAAAGTGAACTCGCGCGTGTTATCCAGCTGATGTGGGCGTTTCACAGGTTTGTTTGGATCGCCTCACATTTGCGTTTGAATAGCGCGCGCTCTCCGTGGGCGGAGCACATTAAAACTTAATTAGCTGAGATGAGAACGACTGACATCTCTCTCTTTGCATACATATTACATAAACTGTGAATATTTGTTTTTTATAAAAATTACTTCATTTAATAGAAGAGAATTCAAGCTTCATGCCTGTGTGACTGTATGCCTGTTTGACTGAGTATTCGCTGAGTTACAGTTCATTTTCGGACGCGTTTCAGAATTGACTTCACTGACGGAGAGTAGGCAGAACTCGCATCATGTTTATTTTTCTTTATTTGGCGAAAAGCACAACACTTTGTTTTTATTATGAGCATACACAAAAATAATACACACTAAACAGGATCGATTGATGTACAACACAAGCATATAAGATAAAAAAAAAAAATTATTTTTATTTTTTTTTTTGCACTCATACGGAAAAAAACGAGCCTATCGCGCCGGCGCGATAGCCGACCTCAGGGGGTTAAGTCTGTGCTCTAAAGCATTCAAGATTTCCGACAGTTTAAGTTGGAAATTGAATTTTCAAATTTTCAAAAAGCTCAAAAATGTTATGCTCAAAAAGTGAATAAATGGATTAAAAATTATATTTAAAAATATTAAATAAAAAACTAAATTAAAATATAGTACATTAATTTCATTGAAATGAAAAAATAAATTTCGGTCTTTTTTGACCGACATGCGAAGAGCACCAGAGGTTCTTATCAAGACAAAAATGCATTATATTACCCCAGGACAAAAATAAAGTGATTGTGACATTATGACAGTGGCATCAGGAAGCAACGCTGCAAAATGTCAACATAAGACATTTGTGATTTGCACTGGCACTTTCTTCTTGGCGTTTTAAAGTGTCTTACCAGGCCAGTGCGGCTGGGTCGGCCCCCCACGCTGGAGGCCACAGAGCTGACAGAGCTGATGGACGAGCTGGAGGGGCTGTGGGCCAGAGACGACACACCCATGGCCATACGCTTGCTCTTCTTAGCTTTAGCTGGACTGGTGGATGGGAAGCCAATCCGAATCACCTTGTGGATCGGAGCAAAGAGGCCAAACTTGGGTGGGCACTGAAAATATCTAAGGAGAATCAGAGAATATGGATGTGAGGGAGGAAATGCAATATATTCAAGGGTAACATATAGAACATTAGAACATTAAAGTGTCATGCTTTAGCCTGGTCGTTCACACCTCCGAGTTGAAAAAGTCTCAAGAAATGGACGTGTAAAGCTGTGGAAAAGTGGGAGAGTAGAAGGTGGGAAAAGGGGAAACAACAACCAATAAAACACAGACCTGCAACACATTCATTATACTGGCACATGAATATTAAAATATGACCACGGAGAAAACCCCCCCACAAGTTGAACAGTTGAAAAATATAACCTTATATGGCAACAAACTCCTAAGAACGAGGGAGAAACGCGGAAGAACCTCATCTATTTTTTAAATGTAGTCTTTAAATCTTTAAAATGATTGAATTATATTAAAAAGTATAATATTAATACAATTATATAAAAAAAAGCTAATTTAAAATAATAAATAAATCATTTTTAAAAAGAATTTTCGGTTTCGGTGTAGAATCTTAATTTCGGTGCATCCCTAGTTATTATAGTTAACTAAAACTAAAATCATAAAAAACACTGTTGTTACTTGAAATAAAATAAACATTAACTGGAATAAAATATAAAAATAAACGTAAACTTATTTTATTTTTAGCTATTTTCCAAAGCAACATTCATTCAGCTTAACTTGATGTACAAAAACTGATGTACAAATAAATAACTCAAAAGGAAATAAAAAAAAAAGGACATAGACATTTAAAAAAAGATAACACAGATTTTAATACTTCAATGCAGCAAGGACAATTGATCACAAGTGACAATAAAGACATTTATACAGTTACAAAAGATTTAGATTTAAAAAAAACTTTCAATTCATCAAAGAATTTTGAAAAAGAAAAATGTATCAGGGTTCCCACAAAAATATTAAGCAGTACAACTGTTTTTAAACGTGATAATAATAAGAAATGTTTCTTGAGCATCAAATCAGCATATTAGAATGATTTCTGAAGGATCATGTGTCACTGAAGACTGAAGAGTAATGATGATGAAAATTCAGCTTTACCATCACAGGAATATTCACATTGCATTTTAAAATACTGTATATTCCAATAAAAAAAAAAAACAGTTCTCTTAAATTGTAATAATATTTCACAATATTACTGATTTTACTGTATAATCAAATAAATGCAGCCTTTGTGAGTAAAAGAGACTTCTTTCAAGGCATAAAAATCTACTAACCCCAAACAAGCCATCATTTATAAAAACAAACTACATAATCTACTAAATCCAGCCTTGGGCCAAATGTCAACAGTTAAAGAGTATCCATGAAGCTGTTTATTCCTGTCTGGCACTCAACCATCCCCGTTCTTCAGTGAAAAGACAGCTGAGGTTTAACCTTGGCTCAGCATGTGAATCATTACATGTACAGATCACCTGGCCTGTATTCTAATCCTAAAGTCAACATGAAACTGCACTTGTTCTTCAGTAATTATTTCCCTAAAAAACAATTTAGGATGGGAGTTTGTCCATCAGGAATTGTTTGGATTGTGAACAGAATGCAGAGCAAATTACTAGATGTTGAAAGATATTTGGGCTATCAAAATTAACACGTAAAGGCATGCAATATTTTTTTTCAGTTTAACACGTTAAAAATATTTAGCGCAATTATCACAACATCAGTTTATTCTATAGTATATGATCACGCTATCATTCATTCAACTGCCATTAAACCATTCAAGCGTGATAAGACACAAAAAATAACTTAAATCTGTACTGGTGTGCGGTCTGTGCATCTCCTGTCTGTGTGACAGACACACACAGGACTCATGCGCACAGAAAGCCACTTCAGACAGCGCACGGCTGCATTGAGTTGTCTTTCAAGCTTGAACGGACAAAAACACAAAATGATGACAAAATGCAAGCTTTGTCGAGTATCCTTGTAAGCACAGTCTTAAATGAGTTAAATAAAGTCTTAGATGACCATAAAGAGATGTGAGTTCATGGAATATGTGTCAGATCTTAAAGTGACAGGAGCCTAATAAACCTGCTGCTGTGATGTGTCATTAGTGTAAATCAAAGAACAAAAAGACAAAGAGAAAATCAATCACTGCTCTTGACTAACTTTTGTAGCTTTAATAAGGATAAATCTATATTTAAATTATAATTTATGCAGTGAAAACTTAAGTGTTTTATAACTATTACATTTCTGTATGTTTCCAACCTGTTAGATCAAATACTTAGATAATATACTGTCTTTATGTTCAGGGGTGCACATACCGGTAACTGGTGCGCATGCGTGGTAAAAATGAACGAAAACGTGGAGGGAAGCGTTTTTGAGTGCCAACATTTTTGCCATTTTGGGGGACAGGGACACGTATACTTACTGGAGTAGGATTTTTCTCAATCTCTGGTAAGATAGCAACCATGATGATAGGTGTGTTCATTAATTATTAGGGGTGCAACGTATTGCAGTTGATTCGTGATCCATATGGACCAGGCCCCACGGTTCGGCATGCATGTGATTCGCTGATTAACTGTTAAGTTTAACCGTGTTTACGGTTACGGTTAACGTGTTTTGTCTTGCCAATTTACACATTCAAACAATTTAAAAGCGGAAGAAGAGGCGGTTATCTGTGCGTATAGCCTCACACACTAGAGAGAGAGAGAGAGAGAGAGAGAGAGAGAGAGAGAGAGAGAGAGAGAGAGAGAGAGAGAGAGAGAGAGAGAGAGAGAGAGAGAGAGAGAGAGACTTTACAACTCCTTTATTCTACATAAAAATGTAGAAAAACATTATTCCTTCACATTCACATTAAACACACATTTTTTAAAATAAATAAATAAACATATATATTCCATGTTCTTAACACTTTCAATTATAAATCACCCATTAAAAAAAGTTCATTACCAATTAAAACCCAACCCCCCATACTCATTCACTGTAACCAGTGCTTCCTTAACACACCATCTCCATTTAAAGAAAAGAACATTATTAACATGCTTGTAATATGTATATTCTATAACCACTCGTGCTTCCACTAAGGATTTGAACAAGGCCACCAAACAAATGTCTCTTCCTGCATTTTTTTAAAATGAGCTAAATTAGCAATTTTGAAATCTCATCAGAGAGAGAGAGAGAGAGAGAGAGAGAGAGAGAGGCACGTTTCAGACAGCGCTCGAACACCAAATTGATTCTTCTTTCGCGTATACTTGCACTTAAACGGACACGTACACAAAATGATATCAAAATACCCGTCTCGGCAAGTATTCTCTCGGTTATGTCATAAGTGAACATTTGAGAAAGAAACCGGATGTGTGTCAGTATATTTGGACAGTGCATTCGGTCTTAAAGTGACAGCAGCATAATATTTCTGCTGTTGTCTGTGTCTTAGCGTTGATAAAAAAAAATACAGCTTTAACAAAGATGAACCAATAATTAATCTCTACAGTAACCAAATACTGTTATTTTCCATTTAGGCAGCTTGTAGGATAAGTGTGCCGCTCTAGTGTGAGTACCAAGCAGACTCTCTATGTGCTCCTTTTGAGAACCAGACCAAAAAATGATGTGTTTATGTTGTTTCTACATTAATTTGGAGATTAACTGTGAAATTATTACAATATAAAAATATATTAAAAACTTTAATGTTAGGCATTTTTTTATGGATTGACAGCACTAAAGATTCTAAAGACAAAAAAAATAAAAATAATAATTCCTTAGGAATAACGTGTATATATAAATTGCTGAATAATACTGGGATGTATTAAGAAAATAAATCAGGTCCATTTTGATTTCATGTTGTAGGTCGCACTACAACCAAGATATATTAACATACTAAATAGTCTACAAACCTATTTTAAAAGGGCATGAAACAATGAGACCTATTAGTGTTGGAAGGCCATTGAGAGTGCTGCTAAAGACAGGACATGTTAGTGGAAGACAAATGATGTACCTGGTTCCTGCTACAGCTCCATCGTTTTTCCCTAACGGCTCGTCCAGCTCCACTCCACACCACTCGCCCTTGGCAAAGTCAGTCTCCCCCACATAACGCACTACTCCTGTTTTAGTGCCGCCAACCTGAGAAGAGAGCAAAGGAGATTCAGTGGTATAGTGGCAACACTGACACATGGTTTAAAGTGATTACAGTTATTTAGTATAACAAAACCGGTTTGGAAATTCGGTCTCTTGAAACGCTCAACAGAAAAAGACAACAACAAAAAAAAAAAGTACATATATGGAATATTGATCAGTCAGTGTATTCTAATAGATTAGAAAGGTTAATTTAATTATATTTATTTATATTTAATATACATTAATTATATATAACTACATATATACACACAGATATACATACCCACACACAAAAACACACATACATATAATCATATAATGTGAAGTTTGAAAATAGAAAAGGGTAGGCCTATATTTTGGAACCTTTAGGAGGTCGGGAATATGAGTTGGCATGTAACTCTGCCTGTCAACAAAACTTAAAGTCTAGGAAAGTAGATAGAAGTAGTCTCACTGCATGTCAGCAGTGTAGAGTAGTAAACTCTGCCAGCTGGTGCTGAGATGTAACTGGGAATGACTGTTGTGCTGGTTGAACTGGCCTACATTCATCAACCCAGGACTGGGGAAAAAAGGAGGTCACAGCCTATTCATTAGTGATGGCACAACTACACATAAGAAAGCATATTGTATGCTTCAGTTACAAGGAAGTGTATGTCACACATTTTGTGTGCTCCAGAAGCATTCACTCACATTACTGTAAAATAATTTCTCTCTCTCATAAACGTGTACACACGCAATCAAAGCGACTACACTGAAAGACACGGTTCCAAGAAAAGGCTCTGGTTCCAAGCAGGTCACATTCATAGCTTTACTCATAAATTATGCATAACATGACATACAGGAACATAAACGGAATTAGACTCTCAAAGCCTCAAAGTTTCCTAGTCACAATCTGAGATTTACAAATGCTCTCCATAATCAACCCCAGAACTAACAAACAAAAAACACATTGTTTCTGTAAAATTATTTCACTAATTTCGGTCATTATTAGACATGACTGGGATATTTACTAAGAGTTTATGTGAGATTAACCTGTTTCACCCAAGTAATAGATCCAGTTAAATTTTGATATTGCAGTATTTGCAATCCATTAATAAACTATTCTGGCCAAACAATGCACTGGCCCACAAATAACAACAATATATACTGGCTTTAATCACTTCAATGTAATGCTGTTAACTAAAAAAATTACAGATTTTTCATTTTAAAGAATGACTAATATGATGTATTTTAACCATTAAATAAACCCTCCACAAAACAATGTTTTGAATGCATCAGAAATACATTTGCTTTGTGCAGCTGTTTTGTATTTCTGTAGATCATACATTACAGGTAAATTTCACATTTTAGTAACATGTAACTTTACATCTTGACCTAAAATCATCATCATAAAGAAGAATTCAAATGGGCCTAGTACGGAACCTTGAGGCACGTTTCTTCAAAGGATTTCATTTTACTGTTCCTTATCAACCAGTCTACCAAAAGATTTTCCAGTGATGCTTAGGCATATGACACAGTAAAACAGAACATGAGAAAGCAGCAAACCATCCATCCATCCAACTTCAAAATCCTAGAGCCAAAATGAATAGCAACAGATAAACGCCCCAGTAAAGTGATGGGGACACTATACTGTCAAAAAGCACCGTCCTTCGGATGACACATTAAACCGAGGTCCTGACTCTCTGTGGTCATTAAAAATCCCAGGTTGTCCTTCGAAAAAGAGTAGGGGTGTAACCCCGGCATCCTGATTAAATATTGCCCATTGGCCTCTATCCAACATGGCCTCCTAATCATCCCCATATACTGATTGGCTCTATCACTCTGTCTCCTCTCCACCAATAAGCTGGTGTGTTGTGGGCGTTCTGGCACAATATGGCTGCCGTCGCATCATACAGGTGGATGCTGCACATTGGTGGTGGTTGAGGAGATTCTCCCTTCCATGTAAAGCGCTTTGAGTACCCAGAAAAGCACTATATAAATGTAACAAATTATTATTATTATTATTATTATTATTATTATTATAATAAACACATCTACAATCATACCTCCCAGCCAAAGATATAAACAGCTTTTCTTGAGGGTCTGAGGCATTTTATCCATTCCCAGAGAGAGTGATGGAAGAGATATGCAAAGAGTGGACCATAAATGCATAAACACATGCTTACATGTGTGCCCTACAGTTGTGTCTACTCTTACGTTTTAATCTGTCTCTACTTAAATGAAATGAAAAGCCAAAGCAGTCAGTTTGCGTAAACCCTAGTCTCCGCTCAGACAGAATGTCCCATGTTCCACCCACAATCTGTTCACTGACTGTCTGATGCATATTGCAGACTAGAATTGCAAGTGTAGAACGACATTCAGCAGTTCCAATATGATTGGCTGGCCTCTACAGACCACTGGAAGTCAGTTGGTATGATTTCACCTGGAAACAAAAGTTCTTTGCACGTTTTTAGCCATTTTCCAAGGTGCTGTTTCTACAACTGTTTGCCGAGACTACTAGGCTATACCATTATTTGAGTGTTTCCCTCCCACACTCCATTGATTATTGTTTGACAGATTTCAAATTAATCCACCCCTAAATGGCACATAAAACAAAATTAACTATGGTTGGTTGCTTTACATTTTAGTCAGAACAGAACAATAAAATTTCTTAGGATTGAATCGATGCCTACATGAGAGCCCAAAAAAATTGTCCACATCAGCATTTATTCATGTGAAAAGCAAAATTCCTTTTTTTTTTTTCAGCTGTCAAGTTTGTGGGACCTCACCATTCTTCTAAAACACACAGATCATGTGGCAATAAATTAAGTAGAGCTGTTAATGTTTTCACAGGTTCATCAAGTGGTGTTTTGAGCACTGCGAGACATTCTGCTCCTGAGACATCTGCGGTTTGGCATTAGAAAGGAGAACATCCGGAAGAGAATATATCCAGACAGACACATCACATTCTCCCGCCAGTGAGAGAATCTGTGTTTGTGCAACTGACGTGGCAGATGAGCCACAGTGCGTTCAATTGTGGATAAGGTGATAACACAAACATTCCTGAGGGAACGTTCCAGATGTGCAATATTTACTTTACCATGTCGTCTCACTGACGTCTCAAACCAAAACAGCAGCGATTTATGAAGGTAAAAACATATGTCAGATGCATGTTTGGCAAAAGCTTCTCAAAAGCCATAAAAGTCACAATATGGCTTTGAGCAGCTATTCTCTAATAGACCTTCTGGGTGTGAGAAGAACTATAAATTCAGCAGAATACACAAGCACAGCACAGAGATGAGCGGCGAGGAGTGGAGAAAGCTGACTCAGACCGTCTCCTCTCTCAACTCACTCGCAACACTGCAGATCCACGATCAGTCAGCATAAGCCTTAACTTGGCAGTGGCTTGATCCACCTTACAGGTCTTTTGATGGACTGTCTGAACTGACTAATGGCTCGTTTCCACTGAGCGGTGCGGTACGGTACGGTACGGTACGCAATTATTTGCGTTTCCCCTGTCAAAAGTTGTGAATGGTACCAAAATGCCGAACTGTACCGTACCACTTTTTCGGTACCCTTCCGTTGGGGTACCTAGCACAGTGGTACGGTACCTAAAGGGTGGAGCTAGACTCACTGCAGAACGTTGATTGGTTGACAGAGAATCGTCACTTGCACGTGCTACAAGGGGAATGACAACATAAGCGCCATTTTTTTATACATAGTTGATACTACTGTTATTGTGTCACAAAATGTAGTTTCAAGAGTTTTTTAGGCAAGAATGTAGTTGTTTAAAGCTCAAATCTGTGGTTTATTTATAAATGTATGAATGATTTATGAAAATTTTATCCAGGTTGTGAGATCCATTCCAGGCGATCACCGGGCGCTCGGCGCTCATGTACCCCGCCTGGAACAGCCTTTCCTCGGCCAGTCGTTCTGACGTTTGCCGCTGACTCTGACGACTCTGTAGTGGTTAAACATGAGATATAATTTGACTTGTGTAGACCTAACGGGCGATGTTTGGTCTCGTGAATCTATAATTTGTTCCCTGGCCAATCATGGTTGAGTTTTGTCATTTTTAATTGTATTACAGTGAAGATGATCGGAGTACAAATGCACATATTGCCTGGACCATATTAATATGTTTAATATTTAAAAAATGTAAACGAAAAGAGGCAGGGTTGTGTTTTATATTTCGTTTTGTTATAAATAGGCTAACGTTATACATGCAGTGAATATAATCAATACGTGTTGCCTGCACCACATTTGTGTGGCTATAATGTTTAAGATGTCTTTAAATGAAAACAAAAAAAGAGGCAGAGTGATGTTTTATAACATATTTTGTTTTATTCTTGCCTAAAATGTACAGAGATAACCGGAGTAGCAGAGCGAGCTGAGTGACGCTTTCAAGAATGCCGCTGTTCCATTTGCAGAATTACCGGACTCGCGTCCTCGGGAGTCATTCTCCTGAGTCGGACTTGGCAAGTCCGAACTTTGCGTCTAATTTCGGCACTTGGCTTCTTGTGATTAACATGCAGAGAAGCAAGAACAAGATCTTCTGTATGTCATCCATTGTTGTTTACTATGTTGCGTTCTTCTTCGCGCGAAAATAACGTTGAACGCTTCTTTTTGGCATAGGCTACACCACGCCTATCAAGTAAGGGTACTGATGGCGGTGGAAATGCAAGCCGGTGTGGTGAATAATCCGGTCACTTTGGTGTGATGAGTCCGGGCATAGGACCCCCAGTAGTATGCCTGATCTAAATCTGTTCTCGCGATAACTTGTAGCTAACGTGAGCTGTTTTAATGTGTAGCACATGTGGTAGCTTTATGTAGAATGCTAAATCCCGCTGCTATATGCAAGGTAAGATTAAATTAAATTGTATATATGTAAATTGTGTATATTCTATAGCTAATATTTAAAATCTCAAGTTGTGTCAATAGCAGAGGAGAAAGACCGCGAAATTTAAAAATACTACTGTTATTGTGTCACGAAATGTATTAGGCCTATGATAAGATAATTTCACAATCTATAGCTTCAGTTAAATACTAGTATATGAAACGTATAATTTAAAATACATTAAATACATTAATGACTCGTTATAACGTAGTACAAACGTTTTCTATAATAAAATGATTTTGTATGATTTGTAACCAGGCACTAAAGCGATTACCCATAAAAAGTGCTTTGAACCAATCGGATTGCTTGGGTCCTAAACCCGGACTCATCACACCAAAGTGACCGGATTATTCACCACACCGGATCAGGGTTTACCGTCCCGAATCATACTGTACTGTACCGTACTGTACCGCTCGGTGGAAACTAGCCATAAGACACATTCAGAAGTCTGCTCAATAACACCAGCGTGAAGAACCCCTCTAAATCATGCTACAAATATAACACTGTATGACCGTCAATATACTACAGAAATAAAAATCTAATTTACCCAATTTTTGTTTTTGTCCAAAAGGGAGATCTTCCAGGTCTTTTCAAGAGTTTCAATAGCTAACTAATCTCAGAAAGCATGTAGGAGAGATAGCAAATTGATGGGAATTTGAATTTTTTACTTTTTTCGTGCAAACGTTTTATTTTTAAGTTGCAAGCCAGTGCCAGTATTATTATTTTTTATCATATTCACAAAACTTTCATGGCCCCCAAAATATTTTGCTGTATGAATATGTGACCATACATTATGTCAAAAGAATGAACAGATAAAAAAAACACACAAAATGATTCAAGCTTGAATGTAGGTAAGTTTAATAATAGTAATAATATCATTGAGCATAAAGCTGAGAAAATAGCGTTTTTGTCAGTCTTCACTGTAAAAAAATTGTTAAATATCGGCAGCTGTGGTTGCCAGAAATTTACCGTAAAAAATATGATAGCAACATTTTAAGTTTTTCCACAAGCTGAGAAATTAAATACTAACTATGACAACTAACTTTGTCATTCACACAAACATTAAATACCATCATGGTAACACACCACAATAACAAAAAATGCAATAAACATCAATTTAATAACATAATAACAATTTATTATGTTATTTAAAATCTATTTGTTATTTAAATCTATTTGTAAATTTAATAATTTAATAATATTCAGATGATGTATAAATCTCAATTTCAGAAAATGGACCCATGTGACCCAAAATGGTTTTGTGGTCAAAGGTCACATATGACAATGCGGATGTAGTATGTCATGCATACTACACGCATAATATATACAACGATTTTTTTCAATGGTCGCGAAGTTCAACAAATGTAGTACTTCCTCTGCCAGTAAGTGATTCCAGACTATTTTCTTCTAATGTGCGAGACTTCTGATTCTTTAGCAGCTATAGGTAAATAAATAGATGAATAACAAATTGGAAGTGAACTACACCTGAAGCAAATTGCTACGCCTGTTCCTACATTAACAACTCGACATTGACAAGATTTTCTGTCATTTATAAGACAGCGCTTACATATGAAAGCGCCTGGAGACAATAGAAAAACATGTGGAGAGCATCAGCTTTCGTTTTTGCTCTGACAGCCACAAGATCACGCCGAACGCTGTGAGTGTGTCTTAGAAATCAGGAATGGCGAGAAAACATTGTGCTTGGTTAGTCTTCAAACCAAACTTGGGTCTCCAGCTGACAAAGTTTAAATCCTGTATGGCTAGCGCGCTTCCCATAATTTTTATGCATTAGGTCAGCTCAGTAGGCAGAGAGTAGATGATCTTTTCGACCACATGAGAGTCTACACAGTAAAAGCAATCCGTTTGAATGCATTTTCGACTACCTCTGGAAGTAGCCTAAAGATGACAAGCACAAAAGACCCCGTTTACACCTGTATTTACTGTCGTTCACTGTGATCCGATCGACCAAAACGCACCTTAATACCAAGAGTAAACAGGGCGCATTGTGACATTTACATGCAAGCAAAAGGGTTTTTGAAAAGAAAAATGTAGGGCGTGTACTTGGTTCAATTCACTGGTTGTTGACTGAAAAATCCAGCTTACGTGACCAGAGAGAACTCTGTTGTTTCACCAGAAGATTGAGTTTTCTAATTTGAGACATTTTGATTACATTATAAAGTAAAACAAAAACAAAACAACATACATTGATGAATCGTTCACAATCAGATCTATGACATAATAAGATCTATAAAAGAAGATAAGGTGAATTTTCATTACATATCAACTTGAAGGCATTTTAGGTTATTATCCAGAGTGACTAAAAGTGCTTTAGCTTCAAATAAGAGATTGTCTGGACCAACAGATGCTATCTACCAGGAAAAGTGCTCCCTGTCCAGATAAAAATAAGTACTCACTAGTAAAATGAACCCTATTGCAGAACCTAAAATCTGTATAAATGCAAATAAAAAGGATTATTTTTGCATTGTTTTTTTACTACTGAAAGTGGTGCATTTTGTTAAGGATTTTAAGGAGGCTGAGAGCACTGTTTGGTTTGGATTGCGACCTTTTGTCTGAGTTACGAGGTGAAAGTGCTATAAGACAATGTCAAGGTGGTCGATTGAGTCATGGTCCTAGGCTCTGGCTCACATATTGCTGATACATGAGCATCGTTTTTACACATGTGCATTTGTAAGTCTTTTGAGAGCAAACAATGGAAAAGCACTGACTTTGAGAGGTCCTTCATGCACTAAAGCACAGTCATGGTAATAAGATACCAGTTGTAGGGGGGGTACAACAGGGGACTGACATCTTTCTAAAGCAGTTCAGTTACATTGTACACTGGGATTCTACTTAACAGATATGAGTGTGCTGAAATTATTAAAATCTAACAAGCTAAACATTTGTGTACACAATTCTACAGATTTATCCAGCAGGATTTGATGTTTGAGTTCAACAACACGAATATACTAGATTAAATTCATCCTATGTTCTATAAACAGCATCTGTAGTGGATGTTTGATGGCTACAGTCAATAACTTTGACTTCGCTCAGCTCAACAAAAATGCAGTTACAGTAAATTAGCCCCAGTGGGACAGTTATAATTTATGTACAAATTTGAACAGATAAATCATTTTGTCAAATAACAGCAACAACAGTAGCATGGCTGGATGCCATTTCCAACAGCTATATCCATAAATGGCTTGGGCTGCCGTGATGCCTTTCTGATGTAGCATTGTTTGGAAGAAATACTCTTCAGCTCCCACTAAAGAGCATTTCACTTGCTGACACCTTGCTGGTGTCAAGATTCAGACTGGCAGGAAGTGGAAGGCAGACGATTGCATCGACAACGCTATCACCAACCTGAAGCACCAAGAGTTTGTTGGAAGAACCCAGCAGGGAAGACAGGGTCTTGGCTGGGGTGAGGCACGCAATTTCTTGTCAAAAGTATCAATAAAGGAGCGGAAAAAGCTAGTGATTACAGAAGAGGAAAGACTTCTTGTGAAATCTGTTGGCCAAGGTAAACAAGGCCAGTGGACAAAGTGGGCGACATCCTGCCAAGGTCAGTCAGTTGGAGCGACCTTTGGAGACTTCCCCAAGACAAGTTAAGTTTCATTATTCAAGCCACTTATGACACACCTCCTAGCCTAATCAATTTGGCACGGTGGTTTGGGGCTGAAAAAATCTGCGGCCTGTGCGATGCGGCTCAGGGAACCCTCCATCACATTCTGTGTAGGTGCAAAACTGCTTTGGCTCAGGGACGCTATAGGTAGAGCCATGACCAGGTGCTAAGGAAGTTGGCAGAATGCACAGAAAGAGCAAGGGCATTGGCAAACAAGAGGCTCCAGAGCCTTAAGAGTCAGCCTGTCCAATTTGTAAGAGCAGGACAGGTAGTGCAGAAATGCACTATTGAGCACAAAGCATCAATCCTGGCCAGTGGCAGGGACTGGGCATTACGAGCAGACCTGAACAGGCAGCTGCAGTTCCCCGCTTCTATCGAGCAAATCTCATTGAGACCGGACCTTGTTTTGTGGTCAGAGACGAGAAAGTGGGTGGTGCTAGTGGAACTGACACTGCCCTGGGAGGAAGCAGTACAGGAGCCATACGAGCGGAAAAAGTCACGGTACGCTGACCTGGTAGTGGAATGCCAGAGAAAGGGATGGAGAGCAATCCATCGAGAGATCTTACCCAGTGGAGGTAGGCTGCCATGGCTTTGTTTCCCAGTCAACCAGTCGCTTCCTGAGGGACATCGGCTTCAGCTCTGGCGAGGTCAGGAAGGCCATTAAAGATCTTGCCAAAGAGGCAGAGAAAGAAAGCTTTTGGCTATGGCTGAGGAGGAATGACAAGAGCTGGGGTGCTGAGAAGCCTCAAGGCATAAGGACCTGAGATCTAATCCAGCGGCAGGGAGCGGCAGGGAGACGTCCTTGTCCACTGCCCCAACACCCTGAGATGTTCTGGGACTAAAGGGGTGAAACATCGGTAAAGACAAACATTGGCTCCCTGACCCTGTGGCTAGCAATTTGGCACCAGCGGAGGTGCATCGGGCAGTAATGCCCAGCAGGTTCACCTTCAACCTGTTTCTAATCACACAATAAACATTGAAATCAAATTTAAATCTGTTAGTTTTAATAAAAATCAGCCTCTGGAAAATAAAAGTACGAAACTGATGTGTGTAGGTGAGTCTAAGTTGGGATCCTCCCTGATGTGTTCATCACTGAACAAACCAATCAGGTGTCAGTCGGGATTGAAGCAGGCAGACAAATAGATAGCTAAGATCAATGGCTGATGGTTTATGGAGCAGTAATCCCATCTGATTAAGAATATTGACTGCCTGAAAAGCTTTAGGACTACGCTATACTAAATGGAAAGCAATTTGACCCCTAGCCAATCAACTGTATACTCAAGCAGACAGCTATTGGGCAGCATCTGTTACCTAACATGAGGAATCTAACACAAGGGAAGCCACATATTAGTTGTTCACAGCCAGATATGAACAATAGTTTGCTTTATACATGACATTTAGGGACAGGCAAATCTGAAATTGATAATAGCATAGTAAAATGCACCTGCAAGCAAATAAAAATGGTTAAATAATTGGACTGTAGCTCTGTTCGCAAAAGTTTGTACAGAAAACGCATCACCAGGATGCATTTCAACAGCCACAGCAGTCCAGTATTCAGTCTCACTGTACCCTGTACAATTCTGAATCACTGAATCTATATATATATATAAAACTGTAATATCAAGCTTTGGATAAAAGTGTCAGCTAAAATGAATAAATGTAAGATCAAGACTATAGATTTTCCCCAACAAAAGGCATTTCATCAGAATTCCATAAAATGTAAGAGCATGCAAGTCATTTACACGCTTCAACATCCATGTCAGTAATTTCATGAGGCTGGATCGAACAAAGATTTGCAAGATAGACAGCAAAAATGCAACACACACACAAAACAAGATTAATCCTATGGCAGTACATTATGCATCAGCAGATTCAGCACACAATTTGAACTTTTACACATTAAAACTCAATGGATTGGAAAGAGTCAGTTGACCAGTGGATGGCAGAGCACTTATGAAAACAGATGCTGAGATTACAGAGTTGGATTTGACCCATTTTAAAAATTGAATTTGAATTTATTGTAAAATTTGTATTACTTTTCAATTCTTATTAGCCTATACTTTTATTTTCATTCACTGATCCTTATACAACCTTCTAGGGGAACAGGGCTGGAGCCTATCCCAGTTTCTTATTGCACTTTACACATTGGTTTTCTTTTGGTCATGTTTTTATTCTTCTTTTGTACAGAGCATTCATAGTTAAATACTTTATTGTCATTGTACTGCTGTGCAAAACGATGCAATTTATAAGTATTCCTTTAATTTAGTATTCACATTTAGTATGCTAAGATAATACAAACTACATACTAAATATCAGCACTCAGCCAATCATCAGAACTCAGACCTTGGATCAGAACTATTATATTGTTAAATGTTATCAGAGATGAACAGCAGACATTTAGACAGAGCACTTAGACTCTCTACTCTTCCTTTCATGGGAAGTCAGTTTTACTTAGCGGACATATTTGCCACGCCTTCGGGCAGCTATTTCGGGTACGCTGCCAAACTCATATTTAAGTAACATACTTTAAATCGGAAACAAAATCTGACATTAACAGTCCCATAAATGTTGTTTCCAGTGCTCAAATATTTCAGGTTGGTCCAGCCAATGCACATACAGAACATATATAATCATAATCATATATTTATTTGGCTTCATATTTCACCTGTAAAAAAAATTCTCTCAGTTGTTTATGTGGCGAACCGTGCTGAATTGACAGCATCATCGCGATGTGCATTCACACAGTTTAATCATGCTCAGTGTGAAAGGGCATTAAGAAACAACATTTATGGGACAGTTCATGTAATTTGTTCATGCACTTTTTCAGATTTAAGAATTTCCCCATTCAAGTAGATGGGACTTGGTCCTGGATGCACAAAATAGCTGCCCGGAGGCGTTGCAAATATGGCTGCCAACTGCCGAGTAAACTGACTTTACCCAAAATGGATTTTGGCGCGGGCCTCAGCTTCTGATGGCATCTCCAGTGATGTGATGACTTTACCAATTGGTGATTGGTTCTGTGCAATCACAATAGCGATATTTCAGCAAAATTGTGCAGGGATGTTTGAAGCACAGCTCAAGAAGTCACTTTCAAACCAAGCAGCTTTCTGGTCATCACAGCGAATTCACCTGACCGACTTGAAAACAAACAAAAATCTGTGGAACTCCAGATCGCACGGATTCCAATTGAAATGACTAAATTTTGCCAGCAAATTTTTACCAAGTAATGGTAAATATGGATGAACCTTCATTCCACCAACTGCATGTTGCACTTTCTCCTATTCATAGAAATGAGTGATCCGTCTTGGTTTATATAGACTTTGATTATACTCACTGAAAAAAATCAGCACTCACCAGCACTCGATCTCCGACCTTAAGGTCCTTCTCTCCCCCTTTCTTCACAGATCCACTGTCAGACATGTTGGATCCTGACTCATTGCCGGTTTTGACTGAGCTGTTGAGCATGCCTTCTCTGAGCGGCATGACCACACGCTGGCCGGATGCTCCCGCACCACCCTGCAGTTGTGTGTTCTGCTGCTCGTCACCCCCTTCCCCAGCGGGTTGCCGCATGAGCTTGGAAGGCCTGGTGAAGATGCCCTGCAAAGCCTGGCACTCAAAGTAACGCACTCCATTGACAGAGCCGTCATTTTTTCCAACCAGGTCATTCAGGACCACTCCAGCCCACTGTCCCGGGGAAAACTGGGTCTCTCCAAGATAGGCGATGACTCCTAGCTTGACTCCATTCACCCAGACACGTTCACCGACCACAAAGTCCCCGGCCACCTCGTCACCCACCTCAGAGGCTTTGGAGCTGGACTTGTCTGAGGTGTTGCTGCTGGGGGTAGGAGTCATCTGCTTGTAGGGGCAACCTGTGGATAAACAGCAGAAAAAGAAGGAATATTCCACGTTAAATAAAACAAAGCTTCAAATCAACATTATCAGTGGCACACTTTCAGTTGCCAAATAACTGCCTCTGAATTTTTTCATTTTATTTGTTAAAACAAATTACATTTTTGTGTACAATAATGGACTTACACTGGAGGTCTATGGAGCGCGACATTCTGGAGGGTTCTGTGTTGCTCAAACTTTTCAAAGTATTTCTATTCTTTCTGCCATACAAAAAAAAATGGGTCTTATTTGAGATGTAAAGTTGTATAAACCATCCCTTAGTGGCAGGACTGCTGCTGTAGGTGGATGACCTTATAATTATGCGATACCAAGGTGCGTATACAAAATATGCAAGTATACACTATGATAAACAGTACATTTCTTGTATCCTTGTGTATCATTTTTGGTATTTCCATTTTGTTCGATATATTACCATAACAATGTATATTTTAATGTTTATTATTGTGAAATTGCTTGCCCCATAGACTTCCATTATTAAAGCATTAGGCTAAACATGATTTTTGTCTGATTTGACCAAATTAGGGATGGTCTGGTCACCATCACAGGATGTTGGTGTGTTAGTGTCCCTACCAGACATAGCTTATCCAGAAAAAAAACCTTGGTGTAGTAATGTAGTAATAGCAAGATATTCTTCAAAAACTGATGTACACTACAGCTCAAAATTTGAGGTTGGTAAGATTTTTGAAAGAAGTCTTTTATTCTCACTAAGGCTGCATTTATTATAAAAAGAATACATAAAAAAAAAATTCAAATTCAAAAATAACTTTTCTTTTTTTAAATATTTCAAAATGTATTTTATTCCTGTGATTGCAAAGCTGAATTTTCAGTATCATTACTCGTCTTCAGTGTCACGATCCTTCAGAAAAAATATGCTGATTTGTTGGTGCTCAAGAAACATTTATTATTATTATCAATGTTGAAAAGTTTCATTCACAGTTTCACATTCTTTCAGGGAAAGAATGTGAATTTTGAACAGTAATGTATATGAATAACAATTAGTGCTGTGGTACAATAAAAGTAAAACACTGGGGTACACTAAAAGTACCATGGTATTAACATTTGTACCATAATAGTGTTTGTCACATGTTTTTTGTAAGGGACCTGAAAGATTTAAATCCCTGCCCTATAATATTCAGTGAAAATCTTAAAACTTAAAAAAAAAAAAAAAAAAATTCCATTTCACAATGCATTTACTTATGTTATGTGACATTTCAGAAGGAACAAGGATATTTACTTGGTATTTACATTTACAAGTGTAAGTTGATGTTATTGACTGGAAGCTGGAGATAGATAAGTCCACGATAAATACATGAAAGTAACCTGACGGATATCGAAAAACATCCATTTTGAGATTTTACAGCATTCTCAGTATTTCACAACATATGTTGTCAACACTTGTCACACGGCTCATTTAACGCATAGTATCAAATGAGTACTTTCATCATTTCGCTCATGTCTGGATGTCACCGCAGACTTCATGCAAGGATGAGCAGCACGCTAATTTATGAACGAATCTGGGTCAGTGGAATTTGCAGTGAAATAGTTTGAACCTGAGTATCTTTGCACATGTGCCGCTTTTGATACATGCCACTTACCCGATACCGCTTGAAGGATCCAGTGATGATGTGTGAGCCACGGCTCATTTAGCATGTGTTCAGTCAGTCTTTCATTCATCAGTGTATGTGTGTTGGGGCGGTATTGGTGCTGGGGGAGGGGGATAATGACCGCTTTTGTCTCAATTGCTCCAACATGTTGTTTGACTCATAAACATGGTGGTTAAAGATCTCTGATATGAGGCTCATCAGTCAAAAAACATCCTGATTTAATTTGCTGTCGTTTAGAAATGGTGTGTAACAGAACTGGGACGGTTTGCCTCCTCAGAGCTGACAGACTGTTGAAAATTTTGGATGTTATTCAAATAGTATTGAGGTCAGCAGGTTACCACACAGAGGCAGACGTGTAAACGTCAGCTGTAATGGAAATATATAAACAAATCTTCTTTTTGGCAGAAAACAGGCTAGAATACAAAAGCTAGTGGTCAGTGGCAGCTCAACTGTATTTGCTTAATGCACAAGAACAAACATCATTGGCTCTCACGGGTCAAGCAAGCATGTTTAAGCTTCCATTTACCATAATTGATGTGCTCTATTTGTGCTGATGATCAATGTTTCTGTGAATAAAAGATTAAATTAAATGTTCATCATATACAGTGATTGTGTCTCTTCAGAAGTTTTGATTCAAATGGATTACATTCACTGTTTTCGTGAACTTTTTTTCTATTGGAAATCACTTTCAATCGAAGGACAGAAATCTCTGAGGTTAGAGTCACTGCGGGGTCAGGCAAAACAAGGAGAAGAGGCACTATTATCATAAACAAAACAAAGAAGAGATAATTCACAAGAATAAACAAACAATATCATGGGAGAAATACAAGTGGCAGCATAAACAACACAAGTCAAAGAACTGAACAAAGTGAGGGCTACACAGGGCAAACTAATGATGAAAACAAGGAGCAGGTGTTTGTTAATCAATGAACCAATGAGTAACCATAACAACCAATGAAAACATACTTAACAGCCATGACAACAAAGGAAACACAAGAAACAAACCAAAAGTCAATTGGTGCGTCCGAATTCGCATACTGTCTGAGGTACTACATTTGAATTTAAACTTATTTCATGACCGTTAAAAGAGTACTTTCTATATAGTATGAATATGGGTAGTATGAATGAAATTTGGACATACTACATCCACCATGTTGTTACTGTCACATGACCTACCAGTGTCAGTTGCATCGTTTCACTGTCATTCATAAATCCTCTCCCATGGCCTCATTGGATAGTAAAGTGTCCATCGAATACGCACTTCAGAATCTTGGCAGAAGTAGTAGGTCATCCGGGGACTTTTCGCCTACATACTACTCTTTTAGCGTACTGTTTTTTGCACACTATATAGTAGGGAAGTATTTGATTTCTGACACAGCGCATGCATGAAAACGCATGCAGACCAAAACTGAACTTGACAGTAATTTTTGACAAAAAATTTGGATAAACTATCCTTTTTAGAAGTTTAGAATGACATGACAAATCATAACATTTGAGAGTAATACTAATTATAACACTTATTATAATGTTTTTTTGTGATCAATATTACTGTAACAATATAAAAATATATTACACATTTTGTTTATTATGTGTAAATATTGTACACAATTTATATTACACATTTAATGTTATGTGCGATTAATCGCTACTAATTACAGAAAAAAAAATGTGTGATGAATTAGTTCTTTTTTTAATCAATTGACAAGCACTAATATTAAACTCTGCTGAGGGGTAATTAGATTTAACAAATCAAGGAAAATAATTATCACCTTTTATTGGAAAATTAAACATTTTATCAAATTTTGATAATTTCCTTAATATTTTAAACAACTGAGAAGATAATGATCAAACTACATTTCATAATCATCTGTCAAGTTTATTATATATATTACATCTGCATATGAGAGTCAAATTGGATGACTAAAGGGATCAGTCATTTAACAGTTCATCTATTGCCAAAAATACTAAAAAATAATCCATTAAAATATGTCAGTCAAAACCAACACATGATGAATGATGCAAAATTTTTCACTTGGATTGGTGTTTTTTCTCTTTAGCATGCATTGTGAAGTATTTCAGTTCCACGATCATTTCGATTTCATTTTAGAGAGCGAAGAAAGCTTGCATCCTTCTGCTATGACAATGTTCCCTAACTCTAAGGAGTGTTTTTCCCACAGGACAATGCTCCATGTCACACACAATTAGGCCAATCAAGGTGTGGATGGAGGACAACCAGATCAAGACCATGTCATAGCCAGCCCAAACTCTAGACTAAACCCCAGTGAAAACCTCTGGAAAGTGATCAAGACGAAGATGGAAGGTCATAAGCCGTTAAAGAAAGCTGCTTGAATTTTTGCGCCAGTGGCCAGTTGCATAAACTGCTTAGACTAGTCTTTTTTTTTCTTCAAAACTGGTCCTAACTTTTTAAAGCCAATTACATAAAAAGGTAGATCAGTCTAATATGAATTGTAAAAGTAAGACTGATGTAAGTAAGAAGTAAGTCTGACACAGTTTTAACATAGTGGTTAAGTTTTTGCAACTGGCCACAGGAGTGGCGTAAAGTCACCCAACATCAATGTGAAAGACTGGTAGAGAGCATGCCAAGAAGCATGAAAGCTGTGATTGGATTAAAGGCTCTAAATGAAATTTGGAAGAAATGTTGTCAGTAGTTTATAGAATAAAACAAAAATGTGAATTTCACTCAAACACATACATATAAATCCAGAGAAACTGCTCCATTTGCAGTGGTCTCTTATTTTTTTTCCAGAGCTGTATTTAAACGTAGAAAGTATGACACCTTTTTTTTTTTTTTTTTTTTTTTTCACGTGCTGCTCCATTGTTTCACTAGCTGATGACCCATTACATTCCAAATGTCCATTACACATTAGCGCAGCAGTAAAGCACACTCAGCGCAGTGCAGTGAAACACAAGCGGAAAGAGTGTGTCTGTGCATGTGCCGGGACTCAAAATAGGAGCACATGAGCGCTACGCTATGTTAGGGAAAACTAGGCCCATTCAGGAAGTCCCGGCCCATTGCGGGGCTTGAGCAGAAGCTCTGGTGCATTGCTTGCCCATGTGGCAGCGTTGCTACGGTAACAGTAGATCAGCGAGGGGGGAAAAAAGAAAAAGGAGTGATACAGGAAGAAGAGAAGAACACAAGCCTCACTTCACCATTGTGCCTGCACTCCTCCTCCCACCATCTCAATCCCACCATTCAGCAGCACAAGCTAGCTAACACAATGACCCCAGCTCAGCCTTTAACCACCCCCTGCACACACACACACACACACACACTTCTTTCTCAGAAGCTCTTTGTGGTGTCTTGATAACTCCCTCTTTTTCTCAGTTCAAAATGGAAATGTATCTCCTGATAACAACAAACTTGGCTTCATAATAGGCCTTTTTTCTTATCCCATTTAATATTCATGTACAAATTTAATTAAGTGTAATTTCAATGTAATTTATAGGTTGATTCCCAGAAAAAAGCGTAACACTGCTCTGCTTATACATGAGCATCCTGACCAGCCAAGCCCAGCAACATTGGCCCAATGTTTTGACTTTAGGGCGGACCCATTTGTTTGATTGACCAATGATAGACAAGAGGAATGTTCATAAAACTAGGTTAAAAACATGTTTTTGCTATTCTACTTGAAATGGTAACACTATTTTAATAAAACCTGGACCACATTTACCCCTTTTCCACCAAAAAAAGAACTGGTTCGGAATTGGTGCTGGTTCAAAGTTGGTTCAACTTGCGAACCTTCTCAGAACCTGTTCGTTTTTCCACTGACTAGAGAGCCCAGCGAATGACGTCGTTACGTCACTGTGTACGTTGCCATACGTCTTAGCTTTCCCAGAAACGCTTGCGCCAACTTCAAGCATTACAATTACAATGGCGGACTACATCGTCTTTCTGAAAATGTTTCTCCTGGCTTTGCGATCCTATATTGGGGTCAGAAGAAGACGTTTAGAACACATTTGTGCTGCTCGTCTGGATTACTATAGACAGAGGTTACGTTCGAGAAGAAGTTCGACAATAACCCCGCCCCCAGCCCCCGAATATGTCTACACAAGATGCAATTTCGGCACATTGGTTCTCTGATTCTCAACTGTTAAGTCAAGCTTGTAACATGAGAAGAAAGTGCAGAATTGGCAAGTTTGCTTTCATATCATATCTAAAATAAAATATGGCAAGAAAGAGCTTACTTTATGCTGCTAACTTTACTTATCAAACAATTCAAGGAGTAGCATCCCGAAATTCAATCTTATTTATACAAGCCTCAATTCTCCCTCAAATGATGAGACAGCTCTGGATGATAGCATGTTGGAAAAGATCAGTCTAAATCATCAGATCACTTTGTCCAAATTGACCTTTTTCTGGTGAACTGATGAAGATGTGTGAGTCCCTGACTTGCTAATTTTGGTTGTGGCCAGCCAATCAGATTGAAAGCCATTAGCCATTTCAGTCTGTATCATCCATTAGACAGCGTGTAAATTATCCAATGGTGGTCCATCTGAGGCTGAGAGAAACTAGACTAAGAAAATAGAAGAAAGAACTATGTGGCACCATTTTAAAGCAAAACTGCTGACCAAAGCCTTCATAAAGATTTAATACAAACTTATTTGGCCTAAAAACATTTTTAAAGCTACTGACTTCAGACAGTCTTGTGTCTGAATCAATATGCTACTCATTTCCTGTGCCTGGACTGCACATGTAAGAAATCTTCAGGCAAAAAATTTGGTTTGGGGAGTGTACAGAGCCACAGTCTGTGGGCGGATGACATGCCATTTTACATGACCAGAGACTGAGTCATACATGGATTTAATCAAATAAAAAAAAAAAAAATTGTAAAAAAAACCTTGAAAGGATGTTTATATTGTTAACCGGTTTATGCATTAGTATGGTTTACAAAATTAGTGCTCGATTTTGAACTTAACATCCAAATGTGGTGAGAAATTATTTGTTTTTATTTATTTTTAGATGTTGTATATTGACCAATGTATTTTTTGAATACCATTTTTTAAATCATTTGTCTCAGTTTGAGAATATTGATGCGACAATGTTATTTGCTATGACAGTCAAAATAATGATAAACTGTTTCTGGTTGTAAAACACTGCAAAACTCTTAATCCACAATGAAGGAAATTATTTTACCAACAGATAAAAGGCTTTAATTTCAAACAATTAGCCTAAAATGCCACAAAATCATTTAAAGGGACTAGTTTTCTTTCCTACGTTAATGCATTTCCTATTGAAACTGAAAGGATGGATGGAGAATATCAAAAGGCTTCACTGTTTTAAATAGCAATTACATCATATCCAGCATCTATTGATTTGCTACTTGATGTTGGTCGCAGATGGGAAGGACATTCTCAAACTAGAAGACATTTGATTGGATGAAAATCTTTATAGTGTAACATGAGTCATCAATATTTTGAGTCTGTTTCCAGGAAGAGAAAAACCGTACATTTTAACTGTGAACTTATTCTAAAAGTGAATTTGTCAATTTTTAATAGTATACTGGATGACCTCAAAATTTCAGCTTAATTCAAAAAGACAATTGAATAGAAAAAAACATGTCATCTGTATTAATAAATACAATAAATGAACGGTCACACTGTTTGCCATTTTAGGGTGTAGCCTAGAATATTTTTATATACTTAACTATTAAATAACAGTTGTTAGCACCATTAAATACTTTTTAATATTTAGATTTTGTTTTGTTCTGTTAAATTGTATGCTGAAATATCAACCACCCAGGTGTTTAATAATCTGTTCTGTAACAGTGATATGGGACCTTTTGCTATTTAGCAGCTGCTCCTCATTTCTGATAATGAAAGTGCATGCTACTCAGGACCTTTCATTCATGTCATCCACAATATTGAAATAAGTCAAGGTAGGTGATAAAGGATTCAAGTTAAATACACACACAGCAATACAGATGGTCAAAGATTTCTGCATGAAAGTGTTTTTATGCAACCTCGCTAAAAAAAGTATTAGCTGAAATACTTTGAAGTGCATTCTTGGAGTCACATTTTTGTCACAAGCACACACTCTTCTTCTTTGGTCTCCGAAAACAGCCAGATAAATATGATCAATGCTAGTGCATTTCACTCGTATCACAGACGGGTAGTGTTAGACCACAGGACACAACACATTATTAACATGGTATGAATTAAAAAAAAAGACAGGTTACCACGTTTCACCTACACAGTTATAAATATCATGAGCTGTTTTGTTAACAGTACAATACATGCTGTTAGTACAGATCAAAACGCTGATATAGAAAGAGTTTTACGTAAAATGGCTTTTTAAACTAGGAATTCTTTATTTGAGCAGCAGCACAACTCCTGATTTTCACTGCACTTCCTGTATTTGTGCGTGTTTTACGAACAAAGCATTCCAGTCTGCTTGAACCATGGCACCCTTCTGGGTAACACACAAACTAATGTAAATAACATGGTCTGGTCTCGTCGTGGCTGGATGTGAGGTCGGCCACATCACTGAGGCAGGGATTAGCTCACTGTGATTTATGTAACTAATGTCTGTGTCACCAGTGTCAACGCTTGTCATCTGACTCGAAAGATAATTAAGCACACTAATCACCATAAACCACAACTCAGATCAAACTGTCAAGAATGAAAGTGATCTACACCCATTGATCTTCTCAAATGGTCTACCGTTTGTATAAAGCTCACATCTAGTTGAAGAGTAATCAAATTATGCTACACTACAGTTCAAAAGATTGAGGTCAAGATTTTTTAATGATTTTAAATAGGGATGCACCGATAGGATTTTTTTCCCCCAATACCAATATCGATTTTAACAAACAACTATTGGCCGATTCCAATATTTGTTACTTACTCTCTTATTTGAACTTAGGGCTGGGCGATATGGATGAAAACTGTATCACGATATAAGTGTTTCATATCGGTCGATATCGATAATTATTGATATTTTTTTATGACATAGGCCTATTTAAAATAAGGACCAGTCCAGGAGACAAATATATTACATTTAAAGATTTTTTTATTTTAATCTTAACCTACCTCTGATTATAATCCCATCAGTTATAAAGGCAGAAATGTCAACACGACCATGGAAACCTCAAAAGTCTTTCTTCTGTTGAAAATAAAAGTTATTTGGAAGAATGACCAGCAGTTGATGTACCCCAGTGACTTCCATAGTATATTTTTCTCCTATGGAAGTCAATGGGGACCAGCTACTGTTTGGATACTATTTTCAAATTATTAATATTAGAAAATATTAGAAGGAAATTAATACAGGTTTGGAACAACATTAGAGTGCGTAAATAATGAGATAATTATTAGTGAACTATCCCTTTAAGGACAAGCGGCAGCTTGTTTACTGTATTACTGTCTCTTTAAGAGCTGCGCGCGACGTGCCTATTATAACTTGTTACACGCATTTGACAAGCAGATTTTCTCAAGTTTGCTTTCACTTTAGACATATCCGACTAGTTTATGTAAACCTTGTGTGTATATAACAGTATTAGCACAATAAGACTCGAAAAGATAACTTAGTCCAGTATTCAGGCGCTGGTAGACAGACTTTTAGTGCATGTGAGCTTCACATGTAACGTTATGCGCTGAGAAACGCACACGCTAGAACAGGCATCAGCACGCGAATAACAGAGAAACTGACGACGGTCTTGCATAATCTGCAGACGACATTGGTCTGACTAAGGTCAGACTTGAAGTCGGGCGAGCTGACTTTTCCTGTTTTATCAACAATCGCTGCGGCACTCATTTTCTACTTTACTCATCTTTCACTCTACGCCGGTTCTGTTACTGAAGAATCCAACACGAGACAACAATATTGCGCAACCATACTGACTGGCTGTTAGCGTGTCACTTTCTACGTTGCTATGTTACTAGAGAGTGAGTGCCTATGTTCATGCAATCAAACTTGCTTTCTTCCGACGGAAAAAAAATAAAAATTTATCGAACGTTTTATCGAACGCATTTTTTATTGATATTGATTACGTGTCTATCGCGATACATATCGTTATCGTTTTATCGCCCAGCCCTATTTGAACTTTTGTCACTAAAATAGATTAGTGGGGTTTTTTTTATCATGTTTTGAATGAGCAAAGCTCAAAAGCGCATACATTAAGGTATCTTAGTTAGTTTATTGCAGCATCATGAAATAAATTCCTATAGAACATAGAATGTTCCATTTAACATTTAACAGTCATAAATACAACAGAACAAAAATGTATATGAAATAAACAGTGTTTTTAAGGTAGGTTTAAAAGTAGTTTTCAGGTACATAAATACAGGGGTGGTAAAAGTACTCAAAAGTTATACTCAAGTAAAAGTAGATATACATAAATTAAAAATGACTCCAGTAAAAGTAGAAAGTCCTCCATTCAAACATCACTTGAGTAAAAGTACAAAAGTATCCGATTTAAAAAATACTTAAGTACCGAAAGTAAAAAGTAAATATTCAAAATTAAAATATAAATGTAAATATAAATAATTAAGCAGATTGTTTTGGGAGTGATATGCAATGTTTTAATTGAACAAATGATGAGATTAGATACTGCAATTAAGAATTTGTTAGATTTGCAATCAAGAGACAATGAATCACCTTAACGCAGTAGCCTATAGAGGGGTTGAACTTGCAATAGACATGTTCCATATAACGTTAGTCAATATGAAATCACTTAGCTAACAATAACATCATTAACGTCAACTCACCTAAATATGTTTTCTCAGATTTGAGAGTGAAGTTTTGAATGCTGAAATTGCATTCACCCATGGCAGGCAAAGAAGACATTTCAGCTGATAAGAATCTCCCTTGACTTCAGTGAATTCGACTATTTCCATGAGATATGGCCATGGGTGATCCCTATCAGGAATCTCGAGATCATTGCTGGCAGCAATAGCTGCAGCTTCATCTGTTTCATCGGTCATCTTCCACTTTGCATGGCGAACTAACTGACTGCTGCGTGAGCATAGGCTATGCCGGCAAAGAGCTCGCGAGCTTCTTTTTTTTTTCAAAAGAAAACCAAGTTTTTCATTGGTTTGGAAAGCCAGTGTAATAAATACTTGGGAGTGGGCATGGGGAAATGTATCGGAGTAAAAAGTAAACTTTGTCTTTAATATTGTAGTGGAGTAAGAGTGAAAGTAGATGCAAATAAACCATACTCAAGTAAAGTACAGATCCCCGAAAAAAATACTTAAGTAAAGTAACGAAGTATTTTTACTTCGTTACTTACCACCACTGCATAAATAAAGTGATCAAATGTAAAAATATATTCTTGATTGTATAAATTAAATATAGATGAATCCTTATTAAAGTTACAAAAGTTATTGGTTCAGGCTAAGAGTAGTGAGCGATTATTTGGACTTTCGTTGATTGATTAACTTTAAAACATACAGCAGCGCATCAGGTATATTAGGCTGCTGTCACTTTAAGAGCTGCACGGATCCAATTTACTGATACCAGGGAACTATACTGCGACCTTTTGAAATGCCATTGCGACCCTAATTTTTAATGGGTCGCAAATGTATCACTGATTATTTTTGTACCTACCTTATGTTTTAGGCAATATGCTATGATTTACTATGAGCATTTATTAAAACAGAAATGTGTATTTTAAGAATACGTTTTATAACGTGCTCTGAGCATTCAACACATCAAGTTGGGTTTGGTTTTCGGTACGCATTTTCAAACCGAACGACCATTTTTCCTGCCGACCAAAATTTCGTTATTTCAAATGTAAGCGCGCTCATAATGTAAGAGACGCCGGCGCGACCACAACATTGCCCAACATCAAATGGCAAACGTAATGTAAGCGGAATGGTTGAAGGACCGTTTATCAGTTTGGACCAGTGCAGCGCGAGCCGATCGTGATCATGCGACACTGTTACTACACAAGCGCTAAGATATCCAGTAAAGAAAGCATTTGAATTCGCCACAGAAGTAATAACATCGCTGCGAGATCTAGTGAGAAACATTCACATTTCTCCGTTATTAACGGATCAAACAGCGCTGACGTGGAAACCAGGAAGAAACATTGTGCCATGAATGAACTATCCAGTGTCCACAGATCTGCAACATTCACCATGGATTTACTGTAGTAACACTAACTGCAACCATGGAAGTTTGGCAGGAATAGTAGGCTATAATGCTTTCAAGTAACATTACGTTGGTTTTATTTTGATATTATGAATACAATTGCTGCCCTCAAATGTTAATCTGAACTAAAATAAACCTGTTTATAACTACTACAATATTACATTTCATGTCAAGGAGCTGTTTTGTTTTATGCTCCTAAGAAAAGTTAATTATAGCTCCAGAATTGCTCACAGTAAAAAAAAAAAAACAAAAAAAAAAAAACTTTATGATGTTAGTTTTAATTAAAAAAAAAAAGAATTAAAAAAATTAAATCAAGGAAATTTCTCTGGCATTTCTTTGTTTTTGCTGTATCGAAAACGTACCGAACCGTGACACAAGTGTATCGTGTCGAACCGAACCATGAATTTTGTGAACCGTTACACCCCTATACGGACATATGAATTTCGACACCAGTGGCTCGAAGAATACCAGTGGTTAAGGTACCAAGATGGAGCAATGCACTGTGTGTACTGTAAATTATGTGGGCCTTCAATTACAGGACTGTCCAAATTTGTAACTGCGTCAAAACAATTCAAACACGAATCATTGAAGCTTCACAATGACAGTATGAAGCAGGCGAAGTGTAGAGACAGTTGTGTACTGTATTTTCTATTGCAGTAAATCTATCCCAACCAATGTTAAAGAAAACAAGAAGGCATGTGGTTTAAAAGATGGCAAGTAAAATAAAAAGCACATCTGTATGCAATACAGTTTCATTATTGTTCATTATTATCCAGAGCGGCTTACTATAAATAATTTGTGCGACCAAATCATGTTTTGCGCCAGTAACTGAAAAAGTTAGTAGCGCAAGTGCCACCAGTGGAAAAGGTTAGAGTAGTTCCCTGGATACACAAGCGTTTTATTTCACAATTGCTTACGCTCATTTAAGACGTAACTATGTTTACAAGGATAATCGCCAAGACTGACATTTTGATATAATTTTGTGTGAATTAGAAGATGAAAGAGAACTCAAAATCGGTATTTGCGCGCTGTCTAAAACACGTTTTTCCATGTGCGTGCGCTTTGGATTTGTGAGCGCACAAAAAGTCTCTTATCTTAAAATTGAGTTATCTATTGTGTCTTCTTACGCTTGAATATTTAAATTTGCAAAGTTTAAAAACATGAGCAAAGGATAAACTTTCGTGACGATGCGGATAGTCCATAGTTCTGTCGATTGTCCTGCGGTTTATGAAAACCACAATATATTTTTTAGGCTTCTTTGATGATGGGCAAGTTTAAAAACAGCATTTATTTTAAATAATTTTTGCAACATATGTCCTTACTGTCACTTTTGATCACTTTGATGTGTCATTGCTAAATAAAGGTATTAAAAAAAATCTTACTGTCCTCAATTTTTTTTGAATGGTAGTGTAGACAGCAGCAAAAATGCACTTCAGCTTCTCTGGTTCAATTTCAGACAAAAAAATCTAAATTTCAATCACACCACTGCAAATCCACTGATGGTACTTGTGACGGTACTACAATACAGCGATGGTATCAGATGATAAAACAATGGTATTTTGATATCTACTGTTGTAGTGAATGATACCCATGCTCATATACCATGATAAACACATAAACATGTCTAAAATGACTAAAAATCATGGTAGTATTTTAATGGTAACAAGCTGGAATCTGCAAACATATAATTCAGGAGAAAGTGACACAGATCTCTGCAGAAGTTCACTTACTTGAATAATTTCATGAATTATTTAGGCTTGTTCATTATAGGCAGGTACACTTAGCTTTGTTTAATGCATTTTATCTTGCTCAAATCCACCCCCTCCCCCATTCATAACAATAAAATAAAACTCAATGGAGAACAGTGTTGATATTAACTATAACTAAAACTATTAAAGTAATTTTCAGTAACTGAAATAAAAGCTGAAATAAAATAAAATATTAGATCAAACTTAAAATAAAAAAAATAAAAAAAACTTTAGAAATTTGGCAAATAATTACAAACACTTAAACTGAAATAAAAATAAATTAAAGCTAAATAGAAATAGTAAAAAAAAAACTAATAGAAATGACAACACTAAAACTAAGAAAATTTAAAATGTAATAATAAAAGCCAATTCAAAGTATCAATAAATACTATAATAGTACATAAATAATACTAACGCTGGTGCAGAAATGACTGAAGATCCTGTCTGGTCCTAGTGACGGGTAATATGATGAGACATAACATTGCTCGTAGAGGGACTAAAATAAGCTGACTTACTGTCTTTTTGAGCCGCAGGACTGGTTGATGGGCCAGCAGTTGTTCGTCCCACTGGACTGGAGTGTTTAGGACCCCTGCCAGGGATCTTCAAGCCACTGGACTTCAGCATGTTCATTATGTCCACTGGAGAAACTTCAAGTTTCGCAGCTTATTAAGGGTTTTCTTTATAATCGAGGCACTAAATGTGAGGATGGCGGATATCCTTCTCCATTCTACCTGTGGGACTGAAAACAACCATCATGAGCATTCAACACGAATATTGAGGCTAAGGCAAATACACAGATCCTATTGACTGGGTGCAATTTGCTAAATGAATGGCCTTGCATGGCCCATGTCAGTTCATTAACAGGATACTAGCTGAGCCACAGCATCAATAATGTGATGCTTCAGGGCAAAGGAGGACACACACACACACACACAAAACACATTTTATTGTTTGAATGAAGCTGTAACAATGTACTCGACACTGACAGACTGTAAACGCGTTGTTTTCGCTAATGCAATATTTCCTAAGTGATAAATCAGTAATCTAGCAAGGTCACTCTGTCTAGCATATCTGTGAAATGAAACCCATTATCCAGTGAGGTCGGCAGTTTCGACATGCTGTCACCACAGCTGCCTTCCAAAGCCCAAATTAACTCCGTTAAAAACTCAGTACGTGGATTCCACTTAAAAACAGAGATTAATACAGCATAAACCGTATAATGTATCCTAAAAGAGACGGAAGTTTATTGTGCTAGCTCATTTCTGCGCCGTAGACTCTGCTGCTCTATTGTTTTGGCTCTTCACTGCGGCGCGCTCGCGACCCTCTTCACACGCCCCTGTCAAGCAACACAAACGCGACCCGTTCTCACAAACAGCACTATTACCTTATGAAGTCCAAATCCTGTGAATTAAAAAGAAGTCGGTGCAGGCGAACTTCAGATCAATCTGTGCAGGGAATCAGGGATGGCTCAGTCGGCTTCCCGGCATGAGATTTGTCAGCGTCTGCCACTCCCTTCGCTCCGCTCTCTCTTTCTCTCTCTCTCTCTCTCTCTCTCTCTCTCTCTCCCACACGGATGCGAAAAATATGGATGCTGAGCTAAAGCTGGCAGTGAAAGTGGGACAGGATGCGAGGTTCACAGGCACCGGCACATTTTAGGAAAGCTCTTTTACACAAATGCCGAGAAATGTCCTGAAAGTGTGTCAGTGGTGAGCAAATGGTTCTTGAATAGAATAGATGAGGCTCATTAAACAGGAGGGGTGAAAGCCTTCAGGCAGGGGGGCCGTTTAGAGATGTCCGATTCGCGAATCGTTCATTTGAGTCGAATCTTTTCAATGAATTGGTTGAACAAAACCGGTCTTTTCGGAATTTTTTTCCGGAATCGACTGATGAGCGAAATAAATGATAGTAGCAATCACACTGGAAATATGTTTACGACTTGGCTGTATGACAGTTTTTTTTAACACAAATGCGAACTAGGGCTGGTTTAAATAAATAAATAAATAAATGAAAATAAATAAAATAAAAGGTAATTACAACGAGCAAAAATCAAGTCATGTAAATTATTTAGAGCTGTTTAATGTAAATTCTATTTAAGATGTCACCATGTTTTCATAAACTGAATCTTGGCTGCAGCAAATTCCGGAAACAAGTCCAGCTGCTGTGGAATTTATGCATTTCCGGTCATGAATTAAATGAATGCATAAAGACCAAAACTGCCCACAACACAGGCACATTATATTGAGTTTTTTAAAAAAATATATTTTTAATATATTTTATATTTTATATAAGATTATATTAAATAGGCCTATTACATGTGCAGTTTTATGATTATTATTATTTTATTGCAAGAAAAGAAACTGCACTGCATTGAAATACAATAACATAAAAAGAAAAGGGAGAAAGAAAAAAACATCACCTCAATCAGTAAAAAAAATATAATACAAATCTAAAAAAGGAGAAATCTCAGCAAGAAAGACATCATATAAAGTATATATAATTTTGCAACCCTGAAATGAAAAAAGTCTAAATAGCCTACATTTAAATAGCTACAGTTAAAGTATTTGTGTGGTACATAAAAACTATAAAAAGTTTTTTTTTTTTTTACATTTGAAAGACGTTAAGGTTTTCAAGAGTCCAGATATTCCTCAATGTTAAAAGGATATATTTATGCATATATAAGCACATAGGATATGCATTAAGCACACTTTTATTCAAAGCAACGTACAAAAGAGGAACAAAAGCAATTTGTCAAAGAACAGAAAACAGAGAGAAAGAAGGCGAGAGATATTTTATTTTAATATTCATGCCGTTTTTATTGATTGCTGCATGAACACACTTCCACAAACATGTTCTTGATCACGAGGAAAATAAAACATGCTTAAATGGCTTTAAAATAGGTGAGGAAAAGGTCAGAAATGAAGATCCAGCAATATTACTGTATATCCAACTCCATTTCAGGAGGAAAAAAAAATCATCAGCTGGTTAGTTATTAAATTCCTCATAATCAAATATTCTTGCATGCTATTCCCATTTCAAAATCTCTGATACACAACAGAACACAGAGCTCAGCTGTACTACCTAAATAAATTCCTCCAACCAGTCCCTCCTCTTTAGCATGTGTAATAATAGTGCCTGTCTTTAATAGTACAGAAGGGAGTGAAACGCAATAATGCGTTTCCATCAAAAGAAAACACAGGGAGAGGAAAACAGACAGAGAGAGGTGGAGAAAGAAAGAGAAAATAACAGAGCGCTGGTCATGTTTCAAACGACTGCTGAAGGGAAATGGGAAGCACATTCTTCCTTAAACATAAGGCACCACTTTAACTCATTACACGCTGTAAATGCAAAATTCTCAAAACATCAGTCTCAAACTAATAACAAGAATGAGAAATGAATAATACATGAATGCACAACTGAATTAATAAATACAAATAATAATAATGTGATCCAAATGTTTAAGTAACTAATATACTCAATTCATAATTTACAGTACATTGCCCAAATACTTGTCACCTGACTTGATCACATGTTCAGTGATTGTATTAAATCATTTTTCATATACCATATAAAAACAATTCCAGTTGTATTTCCTAAACACAGAGTATCCAAAGCCATAAACACTTTCTTCCATGGAACACAAAAGAGATATTTTGCAGAATGTGCAAGACTTAAATTCATTAACACAGTTATCATGTGACTTAATGCAACTGGGCAGCATGAACAATATCAGCTTTTGTTTTCTGTGCAAGAGAGAAAATCATACAGGTTTCAAGCAATATGAAGGTGAGTGAATGAAGACACAGAATTGTGAATCTACATCGTTGATCGTTAAATCAAACAATAACAATTAAAGTCTGAACTTACATAATGCATTGTGTTTGCAAGAGATTTGTGTAGTGCACATAATTAAATACGACTGGAGAAGAATTTTAAACACCATCCAATAGAGAAGTTCATGATAATCTTCTAAAACTAGTTCCAACAGTCTTGTATGTACAAGCACTGCTATACTGTGACCATGGGCTGAATTCAGCTTTCGAATAAGTAACACTGTATTGCCACCTAGTGGAGAATTACTATCGCCATATTTTAAGAAGATTGTTTTTTTTGTTTTGTTTTTTCATAATAAAAAACACTATGAACATTTTCCACGTTTTTGTGTTACACTGTTTTTGTGAAATGCACAATGCATACTTGTTTAGGGTACATATCATAAAAAGACAGAACATCAATACATGCAAAACATGACACATGATACGAACAAGGCATTGAGACAGCAGGAATGGCAGTGTTGTATGGCATTTAGATCCAAGAATAAACTATTTCTCCCCTATAGATTAAAAAAAAATATATTAAAAACAATCATCTTTAAAATCTATAAACATTTTAATCAAATTGATTTAATGTAAAAATTTTACAAAGGAAGAGCTGACATGCATAAAATTAAATTGAAGAAAAATGGTGATTAATACCATTACAAAAGTTAAAACAAATATAGCATGTCTGAATGCATGTAAAACCTGCAGAAATGCCAACAAGACACTGCTTTTGAGTTACCAACCTACTGGAATCATTGCAGTGAGTTAAAACTATGCAGAAATTCAGCTTACCTTAATACCAAACACACACCACGACTATCCTTAATAAAGGGATTGTGATCACAGCCCTCTAAATATCCATCTATGCACCAAAAATCGGTTCAAAAGTTCAAGAACACGTGAACTAATCCAACTTTTTTAGACTTCTTGACTATGTGTCAAATTCGGAATCCTGCGTTAATGCGCTCAGTGACTGAATGACACTGTGAATTATGAAATGCAAATCAAAAAGTCCCTTTGTTTACGTTTGTAATTCCAAGAAAAAGTTTTTATTCTTCAGTCTTTCCTCTTCCTCCACCGCGGCATGTGCATCATGTAGGTCTTGGAGAATACTGAAGAGATTTGATAGTCCATCTGCTTTCTTCTGGTCTGTAAGATCAATGTATTGATATCAGGAGAACAAATGGTTCATCAAATGGAAATTACTGTTGTTTATATATTATTATAGTATTTTCCTCCCCCTGTAGTCAATAATTGTATCCTTTAAAACTCATCTTTGATCACCAAAATGACATATTTAAAGTTTTTTTTCCTTGAAAAATATTTCTTCGTGCCTTAAAATAGCTTGAATTTAATTCTACACCCTTGCCTCATTTAGTATAGGCGGATCTATGAATATGCAGATTAGCCCCGCCTCCACTCACTCACACCAGCTCAGAGATCGTGATTGATGTGATTGGCCAGCGATTTCAAACCGCGTTATAGAAAATATTCAGCAATGGCGTAAACTTGTGAATTTTGACATGGTTTGTCTTAAAGCATATTAAAAAACACCACATAGGCATATAAACAACATTCAAATCTTGATTTTCATCACAGGGAGACTTTAATACTTTCGTTATGTGCTTTTGTCATAGTTTTTATAATTTTTAACATTTCTATTTAGCTTTATTTTATTTCAGTTTGAATAATTTTAGCAACGCAATTTGTTAGTAATAATAATTGCCACATAATAATTCACATTTCACAAAAACAATTAACATCGAGACACAAATAAACCTAAAAAATATGAACTATGCTCATAATAGGCACATTTTTATAACATAACATTAAGCAAAAATGTATCATTAAGTCCCATAGGTAAAAGAGTTTGAAGAGGTTCAATCCAGGAAAGCAGAAAGATTTATTTGTGAGATTATTATTACTAACAGATGATTGTACTCTATGTTTTTAAATGTGCTTGCACTTGACTGAAATGTTGCTCATTAAAGCATTTTTTTAGTGGGGGATTTATACATTTTTAATTTATATTGCAATTTCCAACACACGTACAAATGATTCAGGTGTGCATGGCACTACATAGGATTACTCTAACTTAAGGTGTCCCTATTATACGTTTTCGAGATATTACCTTTTATGTAGTGTGTTATATAGCCGTTTGTGAATGTAAAAGGTTTCAAGGATCAAAGTGCACAACAAATAAAATTGTTGTCTCCCAAAAGAAAGAACCGATTCAGAACTGCCTGAAACGAGTCGTCAGTAATTCCAGTCTTACTTCCTGCTCAAACCTACATAGGTTTGTAACAAATGTCAGTCTACATTGGCTGCCAGTGAACAACGTCTACTTTGACCCTCAAACACTGTAGTTGTAGCTAAAGCTGAAAAGTTTGGTTTGAGATAACGTTGTTTTCTGTGCTGTGAAAGGAAATCCACTAAGCATGCACTTCCAAAGGATGAGGACTTGTGCTCAAATTTATACGGTAAAACTGAAGCCATCATTACTGTTTATATCACTGTGTATTCAAGTGCTGAGGAAGCCTCTGGAGCTGAAATTCAGATATGGTAATTGCCGTTTCATTTCCAACACATGCTGTACGCGGTAGACCAATCACAACAGACTGGGCCATCTGACCAATCAGAGCAGAGTAGGCTCTCGGAAGGGACGGGTTTAAAGAGACTGAATCCTTTATCTAACTTTTTCAGACACTGCGAGAAAAGAGGTGATGCTGCAATGTGTTTTTTTGACATTAAATGCATGTAAACCCATTGTAGGAGTCCTCCAAAACAAAATTAGGAAACTTTAATATAGCATAATAGGGGCACTTTAAGTTTTTCATCTAATATTTATACTTAATGATAACACTGCTGAAAGAAAAGCAGGAAGGGACATGCCACCGAGGTGTCCGGCAGGCTTGATAACTTACCTCTGACTGAATCTGCCTCCTGAACTCCCTGCTGCTCTCTCAACTTAAAATACTTATCTCTGCAAGAAAGTACAAAACATCATTTATAGATGGCCTGGACCTGTAGGTAATTTGCATGGATTTTCCACAAATTTAAAAGTTATTACCAAGCTGACATGTATGTTGAACTGCTTTGTATAATTTAATTCTATTTGAATTATTATTGTATAGAATTATGTGCTTAAATCAATCATGTCAGCTGTCATAATTAAATACACATGCCCATTATGTTAATGTAACATTACCGCATGGCATGCTGGACACTACTGAGATGTTGGTAGATGAGCTGAGCCTCCAGGTCTGGGTCCAGTGGGTCATACCACTCCTGCAGAGTTACTCCATGTCTGGTTTTATCACAGCCTTGGTCTATGAACAAAGAGTTCATCAGTGCAGTTTAGTAAGATTCTTTTTTTTTAATACTTTTATTTTGCAAGGATGCCTTACATTGATCAAAAGTGACTGTAAAGACATTTAAAATAAGTCTATAATTGTCATGTATCAATGGAAATTAATAAAGAGAGCAGTGAAAGGGATCTTTAAAACAGCAGTTTAGCTGAAAAGCTCACAAGAATCAACAGGAGAAACAAAAGACAGCATAACAGCTTGCATTAACACAAGAACAATAACCAACAAACCAAGGAGCCCAACACAGCACTATGGGTCCTTCTCAAACAGAAGGCTGCATCCATTTTGAGGACCAGTCATTTTGAGGCTTCTTAGGCTAGAATCCTCCTCAGCAATGAACACTAGAATGAAACAGTCTACTCTAGTAAGTGTGCATGGCGACGACACACATGTTCCCGCCCACATGGTCACGGCATGAAAATACTATTTAAACTTAATTTTGAAAAAAATACTTTGTATTAAAAAGCTTTATATTAACGACAACCATCTGTGTTCTCCCAGTGGCTTACATTATTGGCAGTTTAGTGTTAAGTGATTAATTTACACCAAAACAAAAGATAGCATGTATGCTTTCATCTCCGCAAACATTATTTTTGTCTTACATTTCATAATGAACTCAGACGAGCTCAGTGCCGACTTGTTTTTTTCCGACAGTTCTTCTTTACGTGAATTGGAATGTGTGCAAAGGATTGTGGGTGGTTGAAGGACGAGAAGGCTATGCTCGATGCATCCTTCAGAATGAGCTGAATGAAGGACACGAAATGAAGGCTGATTTCCAAGGATCTACAGCCTTACTAAGGGTACGTTTACACGACAACGATACGCTTAAAACGGAGAAGTTTTTCCTTTGAGTTTTCCGCGTACAGACGACACCATTGTAGAAAAGAATCCCCAATCACACGGATCCGCGAAAACGACTAAAAACGCTGTATTCTGCTGCCAGGCCATTAGATGGCGATGAAACACTATAGACTGAACATGTAATACGCACGTGCATGACTTGTGTTTTTTATTGTTTACACTGAGATTGTTTTTTAAAAACTTTCACTTTGAAACCCATTTTCAAAAGTTTGCGTTTCTTAGCCACCCTAAACGCTGTTGTCGTGTAAATGAACGGCCAAAACGCATAAAAAGTTTTACGTTTTTAGTTGAAAACAGTATTGTGTAAAGAGCCCCTGAGATGCAGCCATCCGTTTGAGAAGCACCCTATATATACAAGAAACTAAACAAGAAACAGGTGGCAAACATAATCAGTAGCCATGGAAACTAACAAGACAATCAGAAAGCAAGGGAAATAATGAGACCGAAATTTATACCCAAGAAACAAGAGGTGTGTTCAACTTGAAGCAGCGCTGCATGGACCGATCTTTGTATGACATCAAAGTACCGCTCAAGCGATTTGAAAGCATACAGAGCCGCCTGCTCTCTAAATGTTCTTGTGGTACTTTAAAGGGATAGTTCACTTTGAAATTAAATTTTGGTATGTTTTAGCTTACCTCAAGGGCATCCAAGATGTAGGTGTCTTTTTTTCCGCAGTAGTTTCAATTTTGATATTTTTAGGTCAAACCGTTCTTGTCTGTCAGTCATATAATGCAGGTCTATGGTCACTATCTCAAAGAGCATGCACAGAGAAGTCCAAATTAAACAATTCCCCATCGTAAGTACACATTGATGGCCTAAGACACGAAACGAGCGGTTTGTGTGAGAAAATGAACAGTATTTATATCGATTTTACCTCTTATACACAGCCACGTCCAAGTGATCTGAGGGCGCGTGCGCATCCTGGTGTGTGACGAGTACGCAGACTGGTGCATAGATATATACACTAGATGTCGCCTTGTCTACGGCAGTTCATTGGAACGAATGTATTTAAGGCGACAGTGTACATATCTATTTACCAAGCTGACATGTATGTTGAACTGCTTTGTATAATTTAATTCAATTTGAATTATTATTTTATAGAATTATGAGCATAGCCTTCTCGTCCTTCAACCACCCACAATCCTTTGCACACATTCCAATTCACGTAAAGTTCGTTTTCTCACACAAACCGCTCGTTTCGTGTCTTAGGCCATCAATGTGTACTTACGATGGGGAATTGTTTAATTTGGACGATGGGGAATTGTTTTCATTTGGACTCTGTGCATGCTCTTTGAGACAGTGACCACAGACCTGCATTATAGGACTGACAGACAAGAACGGTTTGACCTAAAAATATCAAAATTGAAACTACTGCGGAAAAAAAAGACACCTACATCTTGGATGCCCTTGAGGTAAGCTAAAACATACCAAAATTTAATTTCAAAGTGAACTATCCCTTTAATGTCATACACAGATCGGTCTGTGCACCCCTTAGAATTCAGAAACAACTTGATGAATAAAACAACATAAACCTGACAATAAGTCTAAATTATTCTTAAGTCATTTATAATCTTAAGATTTCTATTTCAAATAAATCCTGTTCTTTTTATTCATCAGAGAATCCTGAATGTTATGGTTTTTACAAAAAATTTAAGCAGCACAACCATTTTCAACATTGAAATTAAAAATAGGAAATGTTTTCTTGAGCAGCAAATCAGCATATTAGAATGATTTCTGGAGGATCACATGACTCTGAAGACTGGAGTAATGATGCTGAAAATTCAGCTTTGCCATCACAGGAACAAATAGCATTTCAAAGTATATTCAAATAGAAAACAGTTATTTTCAATTGTAATCTTATTTCACAATATTACTGTTTTCCTACTGTATTTTCGATCAAATAAATGCAGCCTTAGTGAGCATTCTCTATTGAGAATGTGAGACTTAGTGAGATCTTAGTGAGACTTCTTTCAAAAACATCTTACCAACCCCAAACAGATCACAAGCCTGGCTTGCATGTACATCATCTAATATTTGCAGTACCTGATTTCTCCTTCTGATGGCAGCAGCTCCATCTGTCTGCTTTATAGATGCCAGGATGATAGCAGCTCATAGTGTTTGTGTTGTGGCTGCAGGCTTTCCTCAAAGCTGACAGCCAGTGATTCAACTCATTTACACTCTACAGTCACACAGAGAGACAAAGAGTCAAAGAGTATAAAACAATCAAACAATGAGACATCAAATAACCCATTTGAGGTTTTTCAGGGCCCATTCTTACAATTTCACCAACAACAAACACATATCTGAGTCAGAGTCTTTGAATAGCCACGTTCACATTTTATTTGTGAATCCAGTGCAATACTAACTTTGCAGTCAAGGTACAGGGTTTCCTGCTGGCCCGAGTCTTCGCTTGAGATAATCTGCATGACGTTGGCATTACCGAAGCACTTCTCCTCCACCTTCTCTACCGCCCGGATCTTTGGCAGCGAAATAGACGAGCTCTTCTACGGATTCAGAAACCAGAGCCTGCTTAACATATCTTATATGCTGTATATATGGGTGTTTCTATAGACTTTTTTTGGCACTTTTACAAAATAAGCTTATATTTCATTTAAATCATGCTCTTCACTGACATTAGCTATGTTTCCGTCCACCTATTTTTGCATTTTGGGATATCGCATAAATAATGCTGGAATGAAATGCTAAGATGCGCATTAATTATAAAGATGAGCATTAAAAAACGTATGCACTCAACCGAGACGGACAATTTTTTTATCCGATAAGAAGACATGCGATGGAAACACAAATCCCTCAAAGCGCAACAGAAACCTCATGTGACTTTGCCTCAACAGTGGATGTGATCACATGGGACAGCATCTGACCCACAAGGCTATGTATCTGCACAGACCAACCTGAGGCCGGATCAACCCTGAAGGACTTGAGACCCTGGGGTTAAATTCCTGTCTAGACTATAAAACCTGAAGACTGTGTGTGTGGAGGACATTACAAACATCTTGCAAGGATGCACCCCTAGCAAGAGCTTTGGAGGACGCAGCACTCCTAGTTGAGTGGGCCCTAACTCTTAGAGGTGAAACGTTGAAAAGCGTTCTTGAAGGAACTCCAGCACTGAACCAACAGAACAGTTGACTGGGTTCAGATGGCGCTGCTCACACCAAGTTACAAAGAATCTCCATTTTAGGGAATACAGCTTCCTTGTTGTAGGGGCTCTATAATTCACATATAAACATTGATCAGCGAACACAAACAGAAGCTCAACCAAACCTGCTTGACGCACAAGAACGTAACACATGAGAATGAACCTCATTGGTTCTTGCGAAAGCTCAAACGTGCTGGACAAACACACAAAAATGAACCTCATTGGTTCTCAAACGTCAAACAAACATGCTTGAGCTTCTGTTTACCACAATGGATGTGAGTTAAGGAATCATATAAAGCGATTGAGTCTTCAGAAAATTTGGACTAAACTGCTCAATTCATTTCGATAAGTTTTACGATCTCTTTATGAACTTTTTGAAGCATCAAAGTGGTAGTTGCGTAGTTGTCAATGGAGGGACAGAAAGCTCTCTGATTTAATCAAAAAGACCTTCATTTGTGTTCTGAAGATGAACAAATGTCTTACGGGTTTGGGTGAGTAATTAATGACAGAATTTTTATTTTCGGGTGAACTATCCCTTTAAAGTCAAGCCATCAGTACTACCTACCTTAGAGTGTTGCGTCCGCGAGTAGGACAGAGTGTCTTTACTGAGCGTGACATAGTACTTCTTAAAGGGTGATGTCATGGGCATACACTTGTCCTTAGTCCTGTGGAGTAAGAGAAAGCCTTCTTTCTCCATAGTGCCACACTGTAGGCTCATTCGTGTCTGAAGCGCAAGATCTGTTTTAAATATAAAGCAAAGAGAGAGAGCAAGACAAGTGAATAAAATTAGGGTCTTGACTGTCTGCTCCATCTCTTAAGGGTCTGTTCATTTTTGGGTGAATTACACGATTAAACCTGCTGCTTCAACAAGAAAATTAAAAAGGATTAAAAAAATGGAGATGAATTATCAAAAGATTGATCAGATATGACAGGTATGAATGAGTGTCCAGCCATGCATGGGGATCCACTCAATTTTTCATCAAATGACTAATTTAGAGCAGCTCACCCTCTGACTCATGGCAGTTGACCAGTTTTGTGATGAAGTCTTTGAGCTGGGTGATGCCTTGCTGTATGGCGGGCTGCAAACAGACCATCCATGGCTCTTTAGAGCAACATGCGAGAGTGTCCATATTCCCAATGGTCTGCACAGCCTGAGGAAACACACGAGGTAGTCACAATGACGAAAGAGGGATTATGTTAACCATAATTAGGTCTATGAATGTATGCAGGTCATAATCCACGACTATACTGTGACCTAAATAGTTAATGTTATTGCGACAGTGAGTGCAAAACTTTATTCTCAATTAACTGAAAGGATCTGAGCTTGATTTGTGTTACGTTAAAGACATGTAACAGCTGGACAATGATACTATGTCTTTTCAGCTGATATGTTACTAGTATTCACAACAATGGATTCCTTGAAAACTGGTCATACTTTGGCAAGTAGCAGGAGTGTGCGGCTCGTACGGGCATCAGCATGTTTCTCACGCAGGTGAAATAATTTTGGAGACATGATGGCAGGTGAGATGAACCGCAGACACAGGAAGCTGGTCACAGCAATGAACTTCACCTTCTGAGGAAAAATATACAACCAGGTGATAAAAAAACTATGATCTAAATGTTGTAATTCTAACCTAATTAAATGTATGTGTGATCATTTGTCAAATTGTTAAATTTAATTAATAAATTATATTAGAATATTAAGACACTAGGGACTAGGGCTGATACCAATCAAATGAAACCAGTATCCTAAAAAATCCATCTTTGAATGCATGAAATAATACTTCAATTACAATTTCATAAATGTTACGAGAATAATGTTTTAAATATAAAATTTTGAAAATAAAAATTAGAAAAAATGAAATTATACTTAAATATGAAACTAAAACCATCAGTAGGTGGCGGCAAGTCGCTGTCTTAATGAGTGAGTCATTAGCTGTGTCTCATTTTGAAGGCTGCGTCCCATTTGTTGGCCGCATACGTCATCAAGGATGTCTCATTTCCGAAAAGTAACCATTATAAAATTGACCGTTATTCCTTGTGAAGTATAAATTGTCATTTCTTTATGACTTTGGAATATACTTTACTGAAATGAGGCAGCCTCTATGACTTATGCGGCCAACAAATGCGACCTCCGGAGGACACAGCCTTTGAAATAAGACACAGCAGTTGAATAATTTTTTCAAGTGATTTGTTCAAATTGGCTGATTCATTCAGGAATGAAGCAAGTGCATGTCTTTATGGGTGAGTCATTGAATTATTCACGCAACCAATTTGTTCAAATTGGCTGATTCATTCAGAAATGAAGCAAGTGCCTGTCTTTATGAGTGAGTCATTGAATTATTCACTCAACCGATTTGTTCAAATTGGCTGATTCATTCAGAAATGAAGCAAGTGCCTGTCTTTATGAGTGAGTCATTGAATTATTCACTCAACCGATTTGTTCAATTTGGCTGATTCATTCAGAAATGAAGCAAGTGCTTGTCTTTATGAGTGAGTCATTGAATTATTCACTCAACCGATTTGTTCAATTTGGCTGATTCATTCAGAAATGAAGCAAGTGCCTGTCTTTATGAGTGAGTCATTGAATTATTCACTCAACCGATTTGTTCAATTTGGCTGATTCATTCAGGAATGAAGCAAGTGCATATCTTTATGAGTGAGTCATTGAATTATTCACTCAACCGATGCGGATTCATTTAGCACTGCTGTTTGTAGCTAAATTCACTTATTTCCAAACCAGTATGTCTTTTTTGTACGTGGAATGCAAAAGAGGATATTTTGAACTCTTTTGAATAAAAGTCAATGGGGTCTGAAACAACACCGGACACCGCTGACTTTTATTGTATGGATACAAAACAGAGACATTTGTTTTAAAAAAAAAAAATCAGCTTTTTTGTTCTGCAGATACAAGAAAGTCATACAGTCATACAGGTCTGGAATGACATAAGGTTGAGCAAATGATGACATTATTTTTATGTTTGGGTGAACTATGCCTTTAATGTCTAATTTTAAAACGGTCCAAAATAGTCCACCATTGAGTCTGCGTGATATTCTAAAGTTTGAACCTGTCCTTTCTGTCCTTGTAAGCCTATGGGATTTGTTTGGACATTTTATATTTTTACCAGGCAAAAATGGGATGGTATAACAGATGAAAACTGGAGATAATTACATTTGTAGTTAACTGTTGGGACACTAGGACACACCTTGTGAATCCAGAATGTCCCGGATGGCCCTTTAAATAATGTTTATGAAAAATGAATATCACTGACCCGGTACTCTGGGTCAGGGAAGCGTTTCTGCACTCTGAGGTAGAGTTGATGGAAAGCCTGGCAGATGAGCAGCGGACAGTAGGAGGCCGACTGCAGGATGGAGGTGAGCAGCTCAGACAGGTACGACTGCAGGAGGCTGGAGCTCTGCTGAATAATATCAGACTCAGTCTGCTGACGGTGCAAACCTGCACACCTGTAATACCAGAAGACCCAGGAAAAATTCTGAGAAATTGACTTTTTGAACCATAAAAATGTCAAATGTAATCCATGAGTCATAGTTGTCTTACCCAGCCTCTTTCAGTTCTACTTTACTGGGGTCCAGTTCTACATATTTCTTTTCTTCAAATATTCGGTTTATTATGGGGCCCAGAAGCCTGTGCAGATATTGCATGCCAGCCACCTGCAGTGAGAAAAATGAAGACAAAAGTCAAAGGTGCCTTTGTGTAATATTGCACATAATGAAATCATGAAAACTGGAATAAAATATAATAAAACAGCAGGAGGTTTAAGCTGGTTAAATTTAACAATAAAGTTAAATTGAACAATAAATCCAAATTAAGCCCCTTTTTTATTTCTCAATGCATGCTCCTGGTCTTGATTCTGGTCTTGAATATTTATCCATCAATGTGTTTATGCGTGTCTTTGCAATCTTTTCTCTAAATGTAAGATGGTCCCTTTCTGTCTAAGTGGGCAGTTCTTGGCTAGAATAAGTAATGAGGATCAAACTTTATGCTGCAAGTCAAAAGTCTGGCTTTCATATTCACTTTAAATTAGTTAAAAGATTTCTGTACAATTATAACACATGCAACACAAATCAGGGTGACCAGACTTCCTTGTTTTCCGGGAACAGTCTCGGTTTTTGCCATATAACAGGGCCTGAATAGGGTGTGGGAATGTTTTGCGCACACTTTTAAATGCAGTAATTTTCACATACACATCTTAACATCAAGAGTGATAGTACACCCTGATATGAATAATAAAATAATAATAATTACAATTGCAACAATTACATTTGCAGAAAGCCCAAACTTTATGCTCAAAATGAACTTAAAATGCAAAATAATGAGCCTAATTTGGGATACAGAAACATCATTTTGAAAAAAGTTGTATTTACAATATACAGTATATTCACCGTTTCTGAAAGTGAAAATATTAAATACAATTAGAAAATGTTACAGTTTTATTTGTCATATCTTCTCATATTTATTTTGTTTTACTTTTGTAATTTGTTTCTGTAAAGTCATAATTTTGTTATAATAAAATACTGTTTTGCAATGGTTTCTATTTCGTGTTTTTCATAGTGTGATTTTGGTGAATTTAATTGTATTAAAACCAAGTTAGGGTCATTATGTCCCAAAAACATCTTAATAGTTATTATTATCATCTATAATAGTGTTCTGCATTTCCTGTGTGCCCCAGTGCCTTTTTTGTTGGCTCTAATCCTCTAATCTATGGTGGTTTGTTAGGTTTGCTCAGTTCTGTTTTCGTAGTTTACTAGTTCCTATGCTTTGTATATTTCAGTCATTACTATTATTAAATGTATGTATGAATTTGGATCCTCTCTCCCTAGAGTTCACCCCAGCTTTACAGCATATGGAACAGCATATTAAAAAAATAAATAATAATTGTAACGGTTTGCTGGTGTGACTGTAGTAATGCGCACGTCTATAGGGAAAAACTCTTGATTACAATATAACTCGGAAAAACCGCAGGAGAACTCAGGAATCATGAAAGAAAACAACCACATAATAGAAATACGAGACTGAACAAAGACCTGAGAGGAACTAAGGGCTTAAGTACACAGTGTGGTTAACAGAACTAACAACAGCCGTGTGGAAACTAATGATATGGAAACAAACTAGCAGAACAAATTCAGGCAAACCGTAACAGGGAACAGAGTAAAAACGAAACCAAAACAGAACAAAATGAACCAAACATAGTCCTGACAAATTCTCCCTGTTTGTTTGATTTTTGTTTTTGAATTAATGAATAATAACAAGTGAGATTTCAATTATATTTTGACCACTGAACTAGGAAATGCCCCTAGTTTCCATTTCAGAAATCAGGTCACCTTAACTCATTTATATTAATAAGTATATTTACCTTCAAAAATGATTCCATAGACTTGGATGCTAATGAATTACTGCGGAACAGTGTGTTGGGTTCAGCTGAAGGATAACAACAACAACAACACACCATCAATAGGCATCACAGAGCACATAAGATGTAGAAAGGTTTTTGCTAATGCAGGTGTTACCAAAATAATTCAAAATAAACAGATAATTATATATATATATCTATCAATTTGTGTGTATATGTTTCTTATTTGCTTACTGGTCTTATCCAGTTCCAGTTTGAACAGAACATCCAAGAACTCCTTGACAAGCCCTTGACCCAAAAACAGCTTCACCAGATTATTAGCTACTTCCTGTCTGCTCTCAGCTGTAGTGGTCTCATCAATCAGCATGATGAAATCAGGCCAGTTCCCCTACAATTAACACAGTCATTTCAGTCAAATGAGGTTATGCTTAAGTGGGCTTTAAATACCTACAACACTGTGAGCTAAAACAATAGCCCGTTTATCATAGTGAACATGCTTTATTGTTTGTTTTAATTTGCAGCATCATTTTACTCAAAATAGAATATTCTGTCATAATTTATTCACCCTCTTGTTTATACCCAGTATGACTTTGGAACACAAATCATACGGAAAAGAGAACATTTTACGGAATGTTATCAGACTGGTTTGAAACAACACACTGTAAGGATGAGTAAATGATGTGAGAATTTTTTTAGGTGACCTGCCTCTTTAACATTTGCAGGCACGAGTAGAGTATCCATCACATGCATACAAATGAGATCAGATAACAACGAGTGCTGCATTTGGCAATCCATACAGCGAATTATGTCTTGTTATCTTGTTATGAGGAATATGCCATGTGAATTCAAGAGATAATGCACAGGCATATTCCCTGAGATAAGGCTCAGCCCAAATGGCATCAGACTCACGTTGAGCTGAGAGCCGACCGACTGGCTGAGTAGCTCTGTGAGTGGCTTGTAATGGCTGGATGGCAACACAACCTCGTCTCGAAGCCGAAGCTGAAGCCGCAGAGAACCCAGAGTTCCTCTAGGAAAGAAAAAGAGAAACGCAATAATACTATATTAGGTTACTGACATACTGTACAGCTCCTCCTTTTTCCAATTAAAATGTGATTTTTATACCCATAACCTGTAGTTTCACATAAGAAAACATTACTCATAAGGAAGAAAACACAGTGAAACCTTTCCAGGAAGTAAAGCACAGCATGGGAGACAAACAATATTAGGCAGAATGGCTCCATTAAGGACGCTGTTCTGTTCAGCGATACGTAAAAAGACAAACAGTAAATGTTATTACTGTAAATGTGGGTGGCTGTGTTTTCTAACTCTGTCATGATGGAACAGAAAATGAGGACACCTTGGCAACCCAACTGAAAAACACAATATCGAGGCAAGCATTTAGAGACAATTTTGGCTTCAGAAATGGATGAAGTAAAAATGGCTCTCGCCTACAGCTGTACAATCTATAACAAGCTCTGCTCGCAAACCCTACTGTTCACGTAGGCAGTATCCGACTGGTCAGAAACTCGTAAAGCAGAATAATAAAACAATCCTCAGTTTTATTTATACACAACTCAACTGATTTCAATAGGCTCTAACTGCATGGTGATGAGATAATGGTAAAATACTACATTTTACATATTACATACTAATATTAGTTAGATATTCAGTTTAATTAATACATTTAATTAATTTTGGAGTAATATTAATATATTTGGTTCATGACAACTGTTTTAGCGTGTTAGGCAGGTGGAGCTGGGGGAGGTGGGGGGTTTCAGAGGAACTCTGAACCAGCAGGACCAGCTTACAGCGAACACTGAACCAGACTTTTTTATAAACTGAGCGTGCAATCTCATTGGCTGAGAATCAGCAGAGGCCAATCAGCTTGTGCCGTGTAATAAATGATTGCTAGCAGATTGCATGTAAAGAACGGCATAGTTTCAAGACTGAACAAGGTATTTAAATATTTTATGAATCCTTTTATTAATGCGTTTAATTAAACAATTTATCTAACAGTATTCATGTTGCAATAAAGTGAATGATAAGTTAATTTATTACTATTCATAAATGTATTTATAATTAACATTTTGCTTGTCTCATCAACAACCTGCAAGTGCATTCTGGGATTCACTTCTCCATGAAGGATACATATATGATGCTGTGTTAGAATTTGGCCAAAATATGTTATCTTAGAAAATGGCACAATTAAAGGTATAGTTCATCCAAAAATATAAATATACATTTTTGGGTGAACGATCTTTCTAAGTAACATCTTTATAGGCCTATGATAGGCTAATATACTGCTTCTGCACAGCTCACTAGGTTTCAGTTTGTTGAGCATCAGTGTTTTGTTTACACACAACACAAGCATAAACTGATAATGTGTTTACTCAACCATCAGTAGCCTACTCTGAACAGCCTAATCGGTGCTGTAATGTAAATGTTGACCTATTTTCTGTTTCTTTTAATTGCTTCCCTTTACATGTAGAACTCACAAACCACATACTGGTTTATAACAACCACACATGGTGGCTGGAGGAAGGTTGCAAGAGTTGTACAGGATACAAAGGGGGACAACCAAGAATGTGACTGTCCCTGGGAAAAGGGGGTTCCACTAAGATCCATTGTGGTATAGTCTACTCATGGGGTGAAATTGGTCCCCGGGGCCATGAAATCAAGACACTGCTCTGATGAATACGAGAGAATTACTCAAGACTAGCAAGAAAAAACTTAATATGCACTAAGAAATAAGAACAACAATCTGAACATTGGATAAAGCCAAGTTCAAAATTATTGTTTTATTGTGTTGATATATTAGAGTTCAAGGTTTTTAACGATGTGAATTTGGATATCTTTGTTTATCACTCCATAAATCAGAAAATACTTTCAAAGGCTATAGAAAAAAAAAATATTCTCCATATTTTTAGGAATAAGATGAGTTTAAAAACCCTTCCGAATATAGATATGAATAAAACTGTAAAAAAAAAAAGTCTGATCTGATGTATGTAAGTGCTAATGAAGTGGAGATTTCTGGCTCAGTGCACGAGGAAAAAAAAAACTCATTTTGAAAAAACGGCCTTTAAATATATGTATTGTAATTGAACTCTACAGACGCAAATAGAAAAGGTGTAATAAAATAAACACTTAAATGTGTGTACTGGATGTTTTCTTTCCATTAGTCTAAAAAGAAGACATATTATGGATGCAAAATTGACCAAAATCTCCAAATTGACCAAACAATGGTTTTGCCTGTAGTGTCTTGCCTTAAAGGGATAGTTCACCCAACTTGAGGGTGAGTAAAGGATGACAGAATTTTCATTTTTGGGTGAACTTTCCCTTTAAGTTTAAGTTTTATGACCATTTATGGCCAACAGACAACATGAAGGTCCTAGATGGTGGAGTTTTTTTAACTTTCAAAACTGTTTTATGGAGTTTTTGGATTTTTAGTAAGATGTCTCATCAGCTGGAATAAACAATCGTAAAGTTGTTCAACTACAGTACAATCATTTGAACACACTATACTTCTATTTCTCACAGACTCATTTTTATTCATGTCAATTTAAATATGGCACTACCCTGTTTAAGATCTATCATCTTAGAATTAAACAAGCCATTTTTTGCTAACATTTCTGTTCACTGGAGGATCTGAAGAACTGTGGGAACTTTTTATTTCGAAAGATAAAGAAAAATAGATTTGTCATGATATGACTCACTTAAATCCATGTGCCGTTCCAAACATCGAAATAATATTTTGCAATGGAGATGATATTAGCATTAATTTTTCGTAACTTATACATTCAGTCTCTCCATACGCCACATGCTCTCTCACTGTAAAGACGGGAAATACTCGAGGGAAGGTGGGAATTGGAAGAGAGTATGTGTGTGTGGCGAGTGCCACCATAACAGCCAGTCACTGAACAGCAGGCAACAGATGGTGGGCCGTCAAAAATCCAATCAGGAAGAAGACGGTGAGGGAGTGAAAAGAGGAGAAAGAGAAAATAAACAAAAACAACAACAGCTTGATTTGTTCACTGAGATGAGAGCGGATCACCCAAGGGGAGCGAGAGATTATAGGAGCTTAATGGAAAACTCCATTCATCAGGATGACATCAGAATGAATAAAAAACAACAAAATTCTTACAGAAAAATCACTAATTACTTCTAGGGTATCCTCACGAAATATAAAAATAAGTTCATAACAATATCTCAGATGATGCAAATACATATAGGGACATGATTACTCAGAGATGATTATCAAACAGTGCTTTTTTATCGCATGTGGGCAAAAACCTAGAGTCAAATAATCCTTTGTTCAGGATTGGCCGTGACATTTTAATTCCCATCTTGTTTTTTAAATCTGGTCAGAGTAGAAAAAAAGTAAAAACTGTTATGAAGGAACAGACGGTTGTGCATCAGCATATTTATGGCAGACGAAATCTGCCAATTTTGGAAAAAAAATTGCGATAACCTATTATATAATATAGTTTAGAATATTTACATAAAATATAGCCACATGTAAAACAGTTGTTTTAAACTGTAATTTCTCAATATGACTGTTTTATTGTATTTTTGATCAAATACATGCAGCCTAGGTGAGCATAAGAAAACTAACAAACAAACAAAATCTTACCAAACCCAAACTTTTGAACGGCAGTGTAGATTTAGCTCCATTTTTTATTTCTGGTAATTTATGCGTTTTGCAATGAATTGTCATTGTCAGATTAGATTCACAATGCATATACCACTGTAAAGCATTTTGATAAAATACTTGTACAAAATTAACCTGCATGTTCTGTTTGAGGTCTTAGAGAGTCCAAGGTCCTTTGAATAGCCCAAACAACTTAACTTGAAGTATTATATTTAAACTTTTCCTAAGATTTTCCTAATCTTTTAAAGTTTAATATAATAAGTTTATAACTAAAAAACTATAATTTGAAGTTATAGTTCATATTAAGTCAAATTAATCAAAGTAATTTTGGTTTAGTGGCTTAATAATATCAGTCAAATTTGTTTAGATTAGGTAAGATTAAATTATTAAATGACAAATTACAAGAGTTTGCAGTGATAGTGATAGTTTCCACTCAAAAATGAAAATTTCATAATTGACTCACACTCATGTTGTTCCAATCATGTATGACTTTCTTTCTTATTTGGAACATAAAGGAGATATTTAGAAAGAATGTTAGTTTTGAATTCTACTGTTCAAAAAATGTAATGTAAGAAAACTAACATTCTTCGAAATGTCTTATTTTATGTTCCAAGGAATAAAAAAAGTCAGACAGGTTTGGAACGACATGAGGGGGAGTAAATGATGACAGAATTTTCATTTTTTAGGTAAACCAACCCTATAATTTTGGAATTAGTACTGTTATTTTTACACTTAAAATCCCTGCATTTTAGGACAATAAAGTCAATCCGTGACCCCAAACAAGTCCATCTCAGCAGTACATGAGGGTTAATCCTGAAATCATGGATAGTCAGTCCATGTATGCCCTAAATACAATCCTTTGGCCTTTAAGAAGATACGATTATGGAAAAAATTTTAGTAATATTGAAAAAAAAAGACTCAAATGCTGAAAACGTTTTCCCTTATCTGCCTCCAACATTTACACAATATTACACCTTGTCTACATAACACTGTGTAAAAGGTGCTCAAGCCTGATCCATATATCCATGTAGATGTGGAGCTTGAACTACATGACTCATCAAAGGATTTGGACGGTAAGTTCAATCAACTCAATTGTATAAATAAATGAACGACAGAACGAATGTCAATGACTCCTTTGCCCATGTGGACACAAGTCTGTCACACTGACACGCCGTGTACCCGAAAACACTTCCTGCCTTAATCTACCTACATACTCGCACAAGCTCTCAGATGACGCATAGCTTTTGTCATCACCCAACCGAATCCCCCGTACTGGAGTTTTTACATAAGCCTTTCCATCCCACTCCTCCTGCCAGCTTGAGATATAATCCCCACTGTCAATCCACGTGGCCAAATGATCTCTTATGGGTGGAGAGGAGGGCCGGGTGGAGGGGGAGACAGAGCGAATGAACAGAAAAATCCCAGGATTTAGCCAGGGAAAGGATTAGTACTTCCTGTCAACACATGGACCAGAACACACAAGCGTAACGCTGAGAGAGCCTGTGGGAAGAGTGCGTAACAATCCTCCAATGTTAGCTCAGACTAATTCCCAGGAACAGACTAGGGAAAGTTGCACTTTTTCCCTTGTACTTTATTGTCCTTGTGCCATTTGCTTAATGTTCTCTGCCACAGGCAACCGTTAACGGTGAATACTTGTTGCTGTGGCAACCAAAGTTTAAGGTTTGCTTAGGTGGTGTGCTTATTTGCCACAATTCAAAATACACTCACTCATATTCACTGTGTTTAGATTTGTCAGGCCCCAGGCGAAACCAGCCCTCCTCTTGCTGGGCAGACTGAAGCTTGTTGATGTTGAACAGGACCTGAAGGAAAACAGAGGCCGCATATATCAATCGCCATGACAATTAGATGTCAAAGCAACCGAAGCTAAACACAGTAATTGGAACATTTATTATTGGGTGACAAAGGCAATGTCACAGTGAACAGCTGTCAAACAGGCACAAACGCATGTTATGAAACAGTGACTATGCTTGAATTATTTTGTTAACGTTGGGATATGCTGAATTGACAAGTTCAAAAAATAAACACAGGCTCATTAGAAAAACCTACATTTTTGTGAAATGCAAAATATTTACCAATACATACAAATCACTGCAGTTTTCACCTGAAATGAAGCGCTTTTAGGTCTTTTCATACAAAATTATGATTACTGGGGCAGATTATCAATTAATAAAGACGTATTTTCATGCGGTTCCTTGCACAATATTATATTATGACCTCAAAACACTTTTTACCATAGTGCATGATTTGTAAGCTAATACATTTTGACGTTCGCAGCACACAACCAGCTCCATATGTTTGGTTCCCTTTCGAATGGGAACTCTCACTCTCATGGTCATTAATTTAACCTGCTGTGCTTATTGGTCGAAAACCTCTTTTTTATTTCAGTGCAAAAATGTTAAATTATCTTGTCATTTAAGTTACTCACGATGAGATTTCAGAGTTTTGAAGGTGAAGATTATCAGTGTATAACAACTTAAAAGAGCTGCATGACAATTAAAAAAAAATGCAGCAGACGAGTTTTAATCTATGTAGTAAAACTAATATTAAACACGCTACGTCTTACTAATTAAAGGTGCAGTCTGTAAAAATGACAGCTAGTGGTCGAAATAGGTACTGAAGTCCAAAATCGTTGTTTCCCCCGCCCCCTCCTTCCCAGACTCGACGCTCACGCGGGTTGCCAGATTGAGGACATGCAACAGGAACGAGCGCAATTGACAATGAAAGTCGAGGAGACTTAAGCAAGTAAGTTGATGAGTTGATTTATCCGCGTTTTAATATGCCCTCGTTCATAGAGATTTTTAGATGGATGCCGAGACTTTTTAGGTAGGGTAGAATCTGCGATCTCTGACCCAGTTTGTTTGCTGGCTGCAATACACTATGTGTTTCCTGCCAACTGGCATCCCGGGGTGTCGAAATACAATTGGGTGAACTGGCAGTGATCACACAGACCAAAACAAAAATAGACATTCCAACACGGAACGCACATTTCAAAGTAAAATAACTGGCTGTAGCATTGTTTTTCAAAGAAATGAGTATGTGAACTCAGCATTCAGCATGCAAACATATTATGGTATTTTTATGCTTTAGCACAGGGGTTTTCAAATTGGGTGAATGTGAGCCTCCCCTTCGAGTGGGTAAGGACAGCCGAGCCCCCCCTTCCCCAAAATCCCGTAAGCCTGCCCTAACCCACACACGCCTCTGCAGTAAATGCCATTTTTTGTGTGTTCCAGGCATTGATGAGTTTCAATAACAACTGATAAAATGTAAATATTATTTTATTTCCACAACTTTCTTAAAAGTGCATTCATAAACGATTCTTTGCAACAGCAAATCATTTCCAACTTCATGCAGGCCTAATTGAGGCTACTTTTAAAATCACTGAACATCAGTAGGCCTAACCACAAGTCAACAAAACATGCTTAACATGTGCAATCGGTGCCAAAGCTACCGCCGACGACACCTGAAGGCTGAAATCGGCATGGTGTGTCTGGGCTTTAAGCGCATATTTGAAGGAGATGCACATCATCTTGAACAAAATCAGCAGTGGTGGAAAGAGGACTGAAAAAACATACTCAAGTAAAAGTACCATTACATTCCAAAAAATGTAGTGTGAGTAGAGTAAAAAGTACTTGTCCAAAAAACTACTTGAGTAAGAGTAAAAAAGTATTTTATTTAAAAGTACTCATGAGTAGTGAGTAGTGAGCTGCAGATTCTACCCCCTTATAATAAACACTGTGCACTACAATTTATATAACAAAATTGCACTTACTGTAATTCACATTATATTTTGTTCTTTTTTTAGAGAGATTGAAGAATATCTATCATCCATCTTTTTAAAATGCATCAAATCAGTACACTCATCACCATTTAAATCATTATGTGAAAAAAAAAAAAAAAAAATTTAAAATTAGGCAAAAGGCCACTGAGCCTGAGCATGCTATTGTTGCACATAAAATATCAATATTCATAACTGTGCAAAGAATTCAAAAACCTTTAGAAACTCATATGATAGTTCAGCATCACACACCATGCGATGGGTTAAATAGAGAGATTAAAAATACCCAATTTCTCTACAAAAAGGTACAAATTTTAGTGTTTTGATAAATGAGAATCAATAATATTATCAGATTACCTCACCTGCACTGAAAAAGCCTAAGATAGTAGGCTAACACTAATTACACTGTAATTCCTTGCTATTAAATATGTTACAGTCTAAACGTAAATGCACATTGTTCTAGAAGGGTGGCATCATCCCTTACATTTTACACGGCTACTCACATTGTAATGCTGATAATATAATTTGTAAGGAAAATTGTGCATTAAATAGGGAAGTTATATCCGGGAAACTTTTACAAAAGAAACACACACACACACACAAATTTGTCTCTTTGTAGTCTCGGCGAAGCTGTTTTATCAGCAGCATCCACGCACAAAAAAACAAAAGTTGAACATGAAAAAATTTTTTGCGCAAGTGCACTTGCCAAATGAAGACGGATTGTATGAAATGGATCAATCAAAAAAACGTTGAAATGCAGTTCAAGTTAACGCCATGGTTCATAAGGTGCACTACTGAATCTGGCTGCATGGCGAGCGCGAGACGCGACAGTGCACAGATCGTGACGCGCGTCTCTATATAATGAGATTGTGAAGTACATGGGAGCGGGAATTCACCGCATTATGAACTCGTCACGCAATTATAATTATTATTAAAAAATGTAATCATATTAAATCGGATATATTCCACCCCATACCCGCAACAATTGAGAATCACTTTAAACATGCAGACGCAGTTAAGACAATTTGATGTATTCCACTTAATACACAATAAAACAATATACAATAAGATTCGTTAACAACGTAGGCTACCTCCTGGTGTTCTTCTAAAATGAAGGCGAGCCACAAATTCGTGAGTACAGTTTACAAACCCGTGGGATTGCGAAAGCGTGAGCACGGTTTATGAATTTGTGGGTACAGATTGCAAAAACTGAAGGCACGGTTTACAAGTCTGAGAGCGTGGATTAGAAACTCGTGGGTACAGTTTATTAATCCGTGGGCACGATTTGTTAAACCGAGGGAACAGTTTATGAGCGGACGGATTGCAAAACCATCGCCACGGATCGTTTTTTTACTCACACAGGTGACTTCCCGGGCTCCGTCTCCTGCCTTAATGCTGACTTCTGTTGACTTGGGACAAGGAAACGACGCATTTTAAAGCTAATACTCGCACAAACAATTACCAATATCAATAGAGCTGCATACAGTTATTTTTTCTTTGCGTGTCGCGCCTCCCCTGTGGCTCTTTGGCGCCCCCCAGGGGAGGCGCGCCTCACCTATTGAAAACCGCTGCTTTAGCAGAGTGAAAAAGTTACATACAGCACCTTTAAATGCTTTGTGTTTTATTTTAAACTAAGACAAAGGTCAGCTTCAGAGCATGAGGATATAGTCTAGGATTTGCTAATGTCTATTCTGTGCAGTCACCTTTCCAAGGAAGTCGTTTCTGCTGACCAGATCCCAGTCCCACACCTCCACACTCAAAAGGCTGTCAGCCAGGCCCTCGTCCAGCTCAAACTCAAAACTCTCGTTCCAGCGTGGGTAACAGGACTTCTTAACCACCTGGAGGAAGCAGGGTCATGGAAATCAGAAACAGACAGTCAGCTCTAGCTGTGTGGCAGAGCAAAGCAGAAACTTACAGAGAGACATACTTACCGCACTCTCATGGGTTTTGCCATTGTACCTCACTCTAACAAAAGGATCAGAGGCTCCGTTGCGATCCTTTTTTGCAAGATCTCTAGAAACAAAGCCGAAAGTACATGAAGCTATTAGACACAAATCCAAATGTAGCTTATGAAGATAAAATCTCTGAAGCCCCATTCCAACAGTCTGATTCACAGACTTGTTTTCAATTAAAAAGTCTTTGAATACATTGACCTAGCATTTAAATTCAAACTGATAAACCAGGAATTTTTTATGGAATCCCGGAGTATCTAGTTCCATTTTTCACACCATTTATATTTTACCAAGGGTAATCCAGGGTTTTTGTGATGCTGCTAATTATCTATCTAAATGACTTTCGGTTCCATTAATGATTCTCGCAAGTGCATTCTTTCACCAATGCGGGTGGAATGCTTTGTCTAAAAATAAAACAAAAAAGTTTCCCTTTTTAACCATTATGCAACCATTATGCAAATGGTTGCATAATGTGCATCAAAACATGATGAACATTATGCATCTTGTCAGTAGTATTTCAAAAACAACAAGTAAATGAAATATATTACAATGAAATATAAAAAAATATATATTTTTTGTGTTGTTTTTTGTATTGCTGTTCAATATAGTTAAGATCAACTAATGGATTGCCTTTATGCCATCTTAAAAGTCATTAAAAAGCAAACACCTTTTGTAAGAATTGTTTTTAATTTATTTTAAAATATTATAAATGTTTATTTAATTATTTATTACGCGTGGGACATATTTCGGGGGAGTGTGTTTTCATGGGCAAATGTGAATAAATCTAGATTTAAATTCAAAGAGACAAGATAGTCTATAGGTGATAGTCATTCATACTCAAAGCCGGAGAGCGCTCTCGTGCAGAAAGCCCAAAACGGACTCATAGAAGTAATAAGTTATAACGTTCCAGGAAATTCCTCATATGGACAAAGGTATCCAGTTATCGCTGTCGCTGAATAAAAAGCAGAAACGTTTTGACTGATGAACCGTGAAAACTATAAACACACAATTGCAAGAAAATGTTTTATGTGTGTTTTTCAAGCCATCTCTGGGTATTTTCATAACAATAAAGTATGTGAATAATGCAGTGCTAATTGATTAAGCCTTTATTTACAGTACAGAAACTGCAAAATATTTGTTCTGCCTTATTCTGTGATGATTTCTTTTTTTACACTGTATATATTTTACATTGTTTGTAGTACATAAACCAATCATAAAATTGTCATAAGGAAAATATAGGTAAACATATTATAGAATACAAATGATTGGTTATTTTTCAGCATTGTATTTGATTTCTTAGCCAATTAAAAGCAAGAGATAAAAAAAATTGTTAATTAGAATAAGGTCAGAAAAAAATTACACTTTGAACTTTGAATTACACATTTATGTCACTTTAAAATGATTGCTATGCCCCTGAATAACATCATTTATCTGCACTTTGCAGACCTTTTCCATTCACAAACAGTTATATTAAACACTACATGAAAGGTCATATCTGAAAAAGCATAATAGGGGCACGTTAAAAACCGTTAATGAACCAGAATGCTTAGGAATCAGAACCAGAACTTACATTTATTATTTTATTATTTACGATTCCCATCCATGAATTGATAAAATGCATTGATATAGGCTACTAATCACGAAAACATAAGTTTCCTGTCACAAATCATTTGCTGCTCCTCATAGTTCCTCACCTTGCCTCTAGGACTTGGCAGCACAGTTTCCGTGGGATATCTCCATCTCCCAGCACAGAGATCTGGAGGTGAATCTCCCCTTGCACCTCCTCATCTGGGTCAATCTCTGTTAAATTCATCCATCCATCAACACCTAAATAAAAATGACAAGAAGCGCAAAATGAGAATTTATATGTCTGACATTGACGTTGAAATAAATCATTTAGTGGGGAATCAAGTTATGGTGGGCTAAGTTGAAGAACAGGGACCCTAAAACGGCCTAGTGCACAGTGGGAGAGAGCAGGATTAAGAGCAGTATTATTATGGCTTCTGTATTCCCGTATCTGCAAACACACACAGTAGGCCAACAGTTGGGATAAAAATTTAATATATCATGTCCCTCCTCAGTAACTCTAGCTTTAAGAGGCTTACGGTAATAGAATTAATGGCCTTGCTGTATTTCTACTGAATAAGCTTATGGTAGACCAAGAGTATTTACTGACATGTTGGATGTTCAATAATTATGTTAAAATGTGAACAGACTGAGATTTAAGCTATTATTCTATGAAAATATGCTCCGTTGTAGCTCTTAATTCTCATTCTCCATTCTGCTGTGTTGCAATCGGTCAGGTGACACACAAGAACGAGGATGCAAATAAGATTTCAGAGTTTTAGAGAAAGAAATATCAACTTAAATGGGGTATAAAACAAACTATATTGCATTCTTTCAAAGAATTGTATTTCTTTCCCTGAAGTCCACCTAGCCCTGCTGGGCTCCATGCTTTAGCAACCTTCTGTATTTAGGAAATCGAGGGCTGCAGTTGTTGAGGACCATTCTTAGTATTTTGCTGAAAGGACCACCAAACCACTTTGATTTTGCAGTGGCTATGTCTAAAATTGTAAAACCAATTGTTTTGGCTTTGCTGATGTGGACATAAAGCTTGTTTATTCCTGTGGCCTAGTAGGTAGTTTTTCCTCTCGATTAGTATTCCAGCGTATCACTCGTCAAGGTCCATTTTCCTTTATTGCTCTGGTGAGTAGCACAAAAACAAATTCGGTCTGCCAAGAAAAACTTTTCCATTTAGCTGAATGCTGATGCTTTCAATATATTTTGTGGAACTGAATGTGATTATAGCATCTGATTACGCATACATTTCATATTTTTGTTTGAAGTTCAGTGAAATTTGTATCTTAAATATACCATACAATACAGACTGATTTAAAAAACATGAATTTAAAGCAGACATCAAGCATTTCAGGAAAATGCTGTTTGTTGTTCCAAGATATTGCACAAAAGAAATACGTTGAAAAGAAAATGGAATGCAAAATAACTATAATAAGCAGCAAATAGTCTGAAATAGCCCATTCTTCAGTTCAATCATCCAATCTCTAAAAATTTTACCATGTAAAAAAAAAAGCTAAAGTGAACCAAATCAAACTAAACAGCTAACATTTTCTAGAAGCAGTCTTTTTACAGATACAGTATTTATACAATAAGAAATGAAACACCAGTTAGAAAGATTTGACTGACAGTCTCTGGACAGTTAAAGGTCTGCCTCATAAATATGTTCAAAACAGTGACCCCCCGAACCCCCCCCCTTCCTCCCCTACACACACACGCACACACACAGCCAACCTTTAAAGAGCCAAGGTCTCTGCTTCAAACAGATGCTGAGCCACTAGCCAAAATTCTTTACAACAGAGTGCATTTTTCCTTCACCTGCACACACAGACTAAATGTTTAGAATACAAAAACAAAAAGTAAATAATAATGACAAGATATAAAATACACTTCATAAAATGAGTGCCCTGTGCAAACGTTGCTTCCAAGATGCTAAATTGTTATGGGTGGTTGGTCAGGTGTCACAAATGGCCAGTTGCAGCAACAGCAAATATGATTTGAGCAGGATCTATTTGCAGCCGTTATTTTATTAAAGGCAAACTGAATGAAACATAAGCACTCAGAATATCAAAATACAAAGAGAACAACCAGTATAAACAATAAATAGACAATGAAAAGAACAAACAAAGGGGCTATATATATAAACGCAAACCAATCAAAGAAACGAGAAACAGGTGTTACAATTTAATCAATCAATAAAATACCCTGGAAATCAATCAAGCATGCAAACCGGGAAAAACCAAAACTAAAACCCAGTCAAGGAGATGGTGGGAGGAGGCTTTGGAGGAGGATGCAGAGCTGGTACACGGGACAACCCCGGACGAGGGAGTAGCCAGGGAAGAGTCAACGGCGGAGAAGCCAGTGTACCCGCTCTGAGCGGGATTATAATTAGGGTCTCTGGCATGGGAGGCGGGCATGCTAACAAGGACGCTAAAGTCTATGGCTGTGTCCCAATTCAGGGTCTGCATCCTCCGAAGGTCTAGCCTGGCAAGCCAGACCTACATCAAGATGTTTAGTCTGGCAACTCACCAGACACGCTCACTCCGAGGGGCGGGATAAACGGCTGTCTTTCAAATTCCCTCTGCACGCAATAGGATAGCGCTACAACCAATCAGAGCGTTTTCCCAACAGCGGAGCTAGTTGATAGATTCAACTTTTGCCATATCTGGCCGGCAAAACGACGAACACATCTTCCTTTTTTTAAGAATGACTTAAGTGCCGTTCTTTGCTCTTTTCTCAAAGAAAAACTTAACTCCAAGTCCTCCAGAGTCGCGGACAAAGCCAATTCGAAAGACTGTTCTCCAGCAGCAGCAGCCATTCTTTGTTTTCAAGTCGCAGGCAGGTAACCGTCGCAACTCTGTCGTCATATGTTAAGCCCGCCCCGCCTACTCTATAAGCGACTTGATTGGCCTGACCCAATTTAGGTTTTTGCAGCTCGAAAGTCTATGGAGAGTTGCTAGACTGCCCTGGCTGCAAAATACATTTTGCTGCCGCTAGGGTGCGTCTAGATTTCTAGGCTACCGAAGGTCGTATTTGAAGGCCAATTGCGTCACAGCGGTGCAATGAAGGCTGTCCCAAGTCAAAGGATCCTTCTAATGCTGCCTACTGTCAGTGTTGCCGGAATTGGGTTACTTTTAAGTTGTTGCCGCAGGTAAACATTTTTTCCGCGGGTTGATTTCCACCCCCGTAAGTACGATTTCGACGCTCCAACACACCCAAAACATCCCTCCGACGCACAAATCCAGTGGAGAATTCGGCCGCCCGATGGAGAAAACTTTTGTTCCACAGACCTGGCAACCCTTCGAAAACCTATCTAAAAATGTTCACCATGGTCAATTTAAGTACATAATAAAGGTCTAAAGAGTATAAACAAGCCTATGCAAAATTACTTACTGGTAACATATGCTGTAAGTCAACATTTGAACCTTTATTGTATTTTTTTATTAGGGGCCAAGCACCGAAGGTGCGGAGGCACCTATTGTTTTCGTTCCCGTTCTTATTAGGGGCCAAGCACCGAAGGTGCGGAGGCACCTATTGTATCTGTTCCCGTTCTTATTAGGGGCCAAGCACCGAAGGTGCGGAGGCACCTATTGTATCCGTTCGCGTTCTTATTAGGGGCCAAGCACCGAAGGTGCGGAGGCACCTATTGTATTTGTTCCGGTTCTTATTATTAGGGGCCAAGCACCGAAGGTGCGGAGGCACCTATTGTATTTGTTCCGGTTCTTATTATTATTATTATTATTCTTCTTCTTCCGACTAGGCGTCTATGGCAGCCCATAGAACCGATTGCGGGAAAGTTGTTTTGGTTTGACATTCTGATAGAGCACAGTCCCAACATTAAATACACCAATTTTGGTGTTTCTAAGTCATTCCCTCTAGCGCCACCACCTGTCCAAAGTTTCACTTTTATTTTGCTAATAACTTTTGAACCGTAAGGCCAATCAACAAAATTCTTTTTTCATCTGATTCCTGAGCTCATGCCGATTCGATTGCATCCTATTACTTCATTTTCCGTAATAAAAATATGGCCGCCATTTTGAATCATTCGAAAAACCTACTTTTTCGAACTCGTCCTAGACGGTTTGTCCGATTTGCACGAAAATTGAACCAGATCATCTTCAGGGAGTGCTGACAAAAAGTTATGGAATTCAAATTGATTCGTCAAACCGTTTTCGATAAACGCTCAAACAAATTTTACGTAGCGCCTGCAAAAACAGTCGTAAGGCTGTATCTCCGCAACGGTTTATCGTATTCAGACCAAACTTGGTACATGTCATCACAAGCATGACCTGAGGCTACATGCTGCGTTTCGGCGCAGCGCCACCTACTGGTCCGGAGATATGAAAAATGGCTATTTTTGCTTATAACTTCTGAACTGTTTGTCCAAAAATCATAAAATTGGTCTTGTTAGATTCAGGGCGACATGCCGAGTCGACTGATATCCAATTTTACCATATCGGCCATTTTGACTGTCGGCCATTTTGAATTATGTGCTAAAATGCTGTATTTTAGGAACGCATGAACGGATTGTTACAAAACTTGGCATGGGTCATCAGCACGATGTCCTGAAGGAGCGTGAGAAGTTTCGAAACAGCGCCACCTAGTGGTAATTTTTTTTTTCAAATGCTTATAACTTTGGGTTTGGTCGACTTATTTTCACGAGACTCATCTAATTAGATTCCTGAAACCTTGCCGAGTCCTACGATACCAAACATGCTAGGTTTCGCCTTACGGTTTGTGTAGCGTTGTGATTTAGCGCTTAAAAAACATTAGGCTATATCTTCGAAACCGTTTGTCCGATCGAGACGAAACCACCGTCAGAAGTTTGGAAACATAGGTCGATAGCTATACGCCAATGCCCAAATGCGAAAATATTGATGTTTAGGGGTAGTAATATTCAATCAAAGTCATGTGTCAGTCATTTTTTACGTGTTTTTTCATATAAATGTCTATAACTCCGAAGCAAATTGAGATTTTTGCACCAAAATCGACACATATATGTATGGGCTCACTCTGAGGACACATAAAAAAATGGTGTGACTGAGCCTCTTGGTGGCGCTATAATAGAACAAAACATGAAATTCCCATTGACTTCAATACAGTTTTGTGAAATAAAATGCTATTTTCATTCAAAACCTACTTTTTCGAACTCCTCCCACACCGTTTGTCCGATTTTCACCAAAATCGAATCATATCATCTCCAGACTGTGCCGACTAAAAGTTATGGATTTGTGTCGATTGACGAAACCGTTTTCGTATAGCGCAGCAGCAAATTTGAGGCATGATGATAAAAGCACTATTCAGGCTTTATCTCTGCAATGCCTTGACATATTGACACCAAACTTTGTATGTGTCATTGTCTCCTCACTCTGACCACATCACATCAGTTTTGTAACTGTGCCACCTATTTGTCAAAAGTGATAATCAATTAAATCATATTTTTAATTGCTGTTTCTATGATTTTTCAGCCATTTCGTCTAAAATCCTCTTTAAATGTCTTTAATTGCTCATTGTTGCAGTTGGTCTGACACTTTCAGACATGTTGGCATGTCTTGTCGTCTTATTCTGCTTGGCCCCGGTAATTGCTGCTTGCAGCTATATTTATTATTATTATTCTTCTTCTTCCGACTAGGCGTCTATGGCAGCCCATAGAACCGATTGCGGGAAAGTTGTTTTGGTTTGACATTCTGATAGAGCACAGTCCCAACATTAAATACACCAATTTTGGTGTTTCTAAGTCATTCCCTCTAGCGCCACCACCTGTCCAAAGTTTCACTTTTATTTTGCTAATAACTTTTGAACCGTAAGGCCAATCAACAAAATTCTTTTTTCATCTGATTCCTGAGCTCATGCCGATTCGATTGCATCCTATTACTTCATTTTCCGTAATAAAAATATGGCCGCCATTTTGAATCATTCGAAAAACCTACTTTTTCGAACTCGTCCTAGACGGTTTGTCCGATTTGCACGAAAATTGAACCAGATCATCTTCAGGGAGTGCTGACAAAAAGTTATGGAATTCAAATTGATTCGTCAAACCGTTTTCGATAAACGCTCGAACAAATTTTACGTAGCGCCTGCAAAAACAGTCGTAAGGCTGTATCTCCGCAACGGTTTATCGTATTCAGACCAAACTTGGTACATGTCATCACAAGCATGACCTGAGGCTACATGCTGCGTTTCGGCGCAGCGCCACCTACTGGTCCGGAGATATGAAAAATGGCTATTTTTGCTTATAACTTCTGAACTGTTTGTCCAAAAATCATAAAATTGGTCTTGTTAGATTCAGGGCGACATGCCGAGTCGACTGATATCCAATTTTACCATATCGGCCATTTTGACTGTCGGCCATTTTGAATTATGTGCTAAAATGCTGTATTTTAGGAACGCATGAACGGATTGTTACAAAACTTGGCATGGGTCATCAGCACGATGTCCTGAAGGAGCGTGAGAAGTTTCGAAACAGCGCCACCTAGTGGTAATTTTTTTTTTCAAATGCTTATAACTTTGGGTTTGGTCGACTTATTTTCACGAGACTCATCTAATTAGATTCCTGAAACCTTGCCGAGTCCTACGATACCAAACATGCTAGGTTTCGCCTTACGGTTTGTGTAGCGTTGTGATTTAGCGCTTAAAAAACATTAGGCTATATCTTCGAAACCGTTTGTCCGATCGAGACGAAACCACCGTCAGAAGTTTGGAAACATAGGTCGATAGCTATACGCCAATGCCCAAATGCGAAAATATTGATGTTTAGGGGTAGTAATATTCAATCAAAGTCATGTGTCAGTCATTTTTTACGTGTTTTTTCATATAAATGTCTATAACTCCGAAGCAAATTGAGATTTTTGCACCAAAATCGACACATATATGTATGGGCTCACTCTGAGGACACATAAAAAAATGGTGTGACTGAGCCTCTTGGTGGCGCTATAATAGAACAAAACATGAAATTCCCATTGACTTCAATACAGTTTTGTGAAATAAAATGCTATTTTCATTCAAAACCTACTTTTTCGAACTCCTCCCACACCGTTTGTCCGATTTTCACCAAAATCGAATCATATCATCTCCAGACTGTGCCGACTAAAAGTTATGGATTTCGTGTCGATTGACGAAACCGTTTTCGTATAGCGCAGCAGCAAATTTGAGGCATGATGATAAAAGCACTATTCAGGCTTTATCTCTGCAATGCCTTGACATATTGACACCAAACTTTGTATGTGTCATTGTCTCCTCACTCTGACCACATCACATCAGTTTTGTAACTGTGCCACCTATTTGTCAAAAGTGATAATCAATTAAATCATATTTTTAATTGCTGTTTCTATGATTTTTCAGCCATTTCGTCTAAAATCCTCTTTAAATGTCTTTAATTGCTCATTGTTGCAGTTGGTCTGACACTTTCAGACATGTTGGCATGTCTTGTCGTCTTATTCTGCTTGGCCCCGGTAATTGCTGCTTGCAGCTATATTTATTATTATTATTCTTCTTCTTCCGACTAGGCGTCTATGGCAGCCCATAGAACCGATTGCGGGAAAGTTGTTTTGGTTTGACATTCTGATAGAGCACAGTCCCAACATTAAATACACCAATTTTGGTGTTTCTAAGTCATTCCCTCTAGCGCCACCACCTGTCCAAAGTTTCACTTTTATTTTGCTAATAACTTTTGAACCGTAAGGCCAATCAACAAAATTCTTTTTTCATCTGATTCCTGAGCTCATGCCGATTCGATTGCATCCTATTACTTCATTTTCCGTAATAAAAATATGGCCGCTATTTTGAATCATTCGAAAAACCTACTTTTTCGAACTCGTCCTAGACGGTTTGTCCGATTTGCACGAAAATTGAACCAGATCATCTTCAGGGAGTGCTGACAAAAAGTTATGGAATTCAAATTGATTCGTCAAACCGTTTTCGATAAACGCTCGAACAAATTTTACGTAGCGCCTGCAAAAACAGTCGTAAGGCTGTATCTCCGCAACGGTTTATCGTATTCAGACCAAACTTGGTACATGTCATCACAAGCATGACCTGAGGCTACATGCTGCGTTTCGGCGCAGCGCCACCTACTGGTCCGGAGATATGAAAAATGGCTATTTTTGCTTATAACTTCTGAACTGTTTGTCCAAAAATCATAAAATTGGTCTTGTTAGATTCAGGGCGACATGCCGAGTCGACTGATATCCAATTTTACCATATCGGCCATTTTGACTGTCGGCCATTTTGAATTATGTGCTAAAATGCTGTATTTTAGGAACGCATGAACGGATTGTTACAAAACTTGGCATGGGTCATCAGCACGATGTCCTGAAGGAGCGTGAGAATTTTCGAAACAGCGCCACCTAGTGGTAATTTTTTTTTTCAAATGCTTATAACTTTGGGTTTGGTCGACTTATTTTCACGAGACTCATCTAATTAGATTCCTGAAACCTTGCCGAGTCCTACGATACCAAACATGCTAGGTTTCGCCTTACGGTTTGTGTAGCGTTGTGATTTAGCGCTTAAAAAACATTAGGCTATATCTTCGAAACCGTTTGTCCGATCGAGACGAAACCACCGTCAGAAGTTTGGAAACATAGGTCGATAGCTATACGCCAATGCCCAAATGCGAAAATATTGATGTTTAGGGGTAGTAATATTCAATCAAAGTCATGTGTCAGTCATTTTTTACGTGTTTTTTCATATAAATGTCTATAACTCCGAAGCAAATTGAGATTTTTGCACCAAAATCGACACATATATGTATGGGCTCACTCTGAGGACACATAAAAAAATGGTGTGACTGAGCCTCTTGGTGGCGCTATAATAGAACAAAACATGAAATTCCCATTGACTTCAATACAGTTTTGTGAAATAAAATGCTATTTTCATTCAAAACCTACTTTTTCGAACTCCTCCCACACCGTTTGTCCGATTTTCACCAAAATCGAATCATATCATCTCCAGACTGTGCCGACTAAAAGTTATGGATTTCGTGTCGATTGACGAAACCGTTTTCGTATAGCGCAGCAGCAAATTTGAGGCATGATGATAAAAGCACTATTCAGGCTTTATCTCTGCAATGCCTTGACATATTGACACCAAACTTTGTATGTGTCATTGTCTCCTCACTCTGACCACATCACATCAGTTTTGTAACTGTGCCACCTATTTGTCAAAAGTGATAATCAATTAAATCATATTTTTAATTGCTGTTTCTATGATTTTTCAGCCATTTCGTCTAAAATCCTCTTTAAATGTCTTTAATTGCTCATTGTTGCAGTTGGTCTGACACTTTCAGACATGTTGGCATGTCTTGTCGTCTTATTCTGCTTGGCCCCGGTAATTGCTGCTTGCAGCTATATTTATTATTATTCTTCTTCTTCTTCTTCTTCCGCTCTTGGAGTCTATGGCAGCCCATAGAACCGATTGCGGGAAAGTTGTTTTGGTTTGACATTCTGATAGAGCACAGTCCCAACATTAAATACACCAATTTTGGTGTTTCTAAGTCATTCCCTCTAGCGCCACCACCTGTCCAAAGTTTCACTTTTATTTTGCTAATAACTTTTGAACTGTAAGGCCAATCAACAAAATTATTTTTTCCTCTGATTCCTGAGCTCATGCCGATTCGATTGCATTCTATGACTTCATTTTCCGTAATAAGAATATGGCCGCCATTTTGAATCATTCGCGAAACATACTTTTTCGAACTCGTCCTAGACGGTTTGTCCGATTTGCACGAAAATTGAACCAGATCATCTTCAGGCAGTGCTGACAAAAAGTTATGGAATTCAAATTGATTCGTAAAACCGTTTTCGATAAACGCACGAACAAATTTTACGTAGCGCCTGCAAAAACAGTCGTAAGGCTGTATCTCCGCAACGGTTTATCGTATTCAGACCAAACTTGGTACATGTCATCACAAGCATGACCTGAGGCTACATGCTGCGTTTCGGCGCAGCGCCACCTACTGGTCCGGAGATATGAAAAATGGCTATTTTTGCTTATAACTTCTGAACTGTTTGTCTAAAAATCATAAAATTGGTCTCATTAGATTCAGGGCGACATGCCGAGTCGACTGATATCCAATTTTACCATATCGGCCATTTTGACTGTCGGCCATTTTGAATTATGTGCTAAAATGCTGTATTTTAGGAACGCATGAACGGATTGTTACAAAACTTGGCATGGGTCATCAGCACGATGTCCTGAAGGAGCGTGAGAAGTTTCGAAACAGCGCCACCTAGTGGTGAAATTTTTTTTTCAAACGCTTATAACTTTGGGTTTGGTCGACTTATTTTCACGAGACTCATCTAATTAGACTCCTGAAACCTTGCCGAGTCCTACGATACCAAACATGCTAGGTTTCGCCTTACGGTTTGTGTAGCGTTGTGATTTAGCGCTTAAAAAACATTAGGCTATATCTTCGAAACCGTTTGTCCGATCGAGACGAAACCACCGTCAGAAGTTTGGAAACATAGGTCGATAGCTATACGCCAATGCCCAAATGCGAAAATATTGATGTTTAGGGGTACTAATTTCCAATCAAAGTCATGTGTCAGTCATTTTTTTCGTGTTTTTTCATATAATTGTCTATAACTCCGAAGCAAATTGAGATTTTTGCACCAAAATCGACACATATATGTATGGGCTCACTCTGAGGACACATAAAAAAAATGGTGTGACTGAGCCTCTTGGTGGCGCTATAATAGAACAAAACATGAAATTCCCATTGACTTCAATACAGTTTTGTGAAATAAAATGCTATTTTCATTCAAAACCTACTTTTTCGAACTCCTCCCACACCGTTTGTCCGATTTTCACCAAAATCGAATCATATCATCTCCAGACTGTGCCGACTAAAAGTTATGGATTTCGTGTCGATTGACGAAACCGTTTTCGTATAGCGCAGCAGCAAATTTGAGGCATGATGATAAAAGCACTATTCAGGCTTTATCTCTGCAATGCCTTGACATATTGACACCAAACTTTGTATGTGTCATTGTCTCCTCACTCTGACCACATCACATCAGTTTTGTAACTGTGCCACCTATTTGTCAAAAGTGATAATCAATTAAATCATATTTTTAATTGCTGTTTCTATGATTTTTCAGCCATTTCGTCTAAAATCCTCTTTAAATGTCTTTAATTGCTCATTGTTGCAGTTGGTCTGACACTTTCAGACATGTTGGCATGTCTTGTCGTCTTATTCTGCTTGGCCCCGGTAATTGCTGCTTGCAGCTATATTTATTATTATTCTTCCTTCTTCCAACTGGGAGTCTATGGCAGCCCATAGAACCGAATGCGGGAAAGTTGTTTTGGTTTGACATTCTGATAGAGGACAGTCCCAACATTAAATACACCAATTTTGGTGTGTCTAAGTCATTCCCTCTAGCGCCACCACCTGTCCAAAGTTTCACTTTTATTTTGCTAATAACTTTTGAACCGTAAGGCCAATCAACAAAATTCTTTTTCTCTCTGATTCCTGAGCTCATGCCAATTCGATTGCACCCTATGACGTCATTTCCGTCATAACAATATGGCCGCCATTTTGAATTTATCTAAAAAGCTACTTTTTCGAACTCGTCCTAGACGGTTTGTCCGATTTGCACGAAAATTAAACCAGATCATCTACAGACCATGCTGACAAAAAGTTATGGAATTCAAGTTGATTCGCTTAACAGTTTTCGATAAACCCACGAATAAATTTTACGTAGCGCTTGCGAAAACAGATGTAAAGCCGTATCTCCGCAACGCTTTATCAGATTCAGACCAAAGTTGGTACATGTCATCACAAGCATGACCTGAGGCTACATGCTGTGTTTCGGCGCAGCGCCACCTACTGGTCCGGAGATATGAAAAATGGCTATTTTTGCTTATAACTTCTGAACAGTTTGTCCAAAAATCATAAAATTGGTCTCGTTAGATTCAGGGTAACATGCCGAGTCCACTGATATCCAATATTACCATATCGGCCATTTTGGCTGTCGGCCATTTTGAATTTTGTGCTAAAATGCTGTATTTTAAGAACACATGAACGGATTGTTACGGAACTTGGTATGGGTCATCAGCCCGATGTCCTGAAGGAGCGTGAGAAGTTTCGAAACAGCGCCACCTAGTGGTGAATTTTTTTTTTCAAATGCTTATAACTTTGGGTGTGGTCAACTTATTTTCACGAAACTCATCTTTTTAGACTCCTGAATCATTGCCGAGTCCTATGATACCAAACATGCTAGGTTTCGCCTTACGGTTTGTGTAGCGTTGTGATTTAGCGCTTAAAAAACATTTGGCTATATCTTCGAAACCGCTAGTCCGATCGAGACGAAACCACCGTCAGAAGTTTGGAAACATAGGTCGATAGCTATACACCAATGCCCAAATGCGAAAATATTGATGTTTAGGGGTAGTAAATTCCAAACAAAGTCATGTGTCAGTCATTTTTTACGTGTTTTTTCATATAAATGCCTATAACTCTGAAGCGAATTGAGATATTTTCACCAAAACTGACACACATATGTATGGGCTCACTCTGAGGACACGTAAAAAAAATTGTGGGACTGAGCCTCTTGGTGGCGCTATAATAGAACAAAACATGAAATTCCCATTGACTTCAATAGAGTTTTGTGAAATAAAATGCTATTTTCATTCAAAACCTACTTTTTCGAACTCCTCCTACACCGATTGTCCGATTTTCACCAAAATCGAATCATATCATCTCCAGACTGTGCCGACTGAAAGTTATGGATTTCGTGTCGATTGACGAAACCGTTTTCGTATAGCGCAGCAGCAAAGTTGAGGCATGATGCTAAAAGCATTATTCAGGCTTTATCTCTGCAATGCCTTGACATATTGACACCAAACTTTGTATGTGTCATTGTCACTTCACTCTGACCACATCACATCAGTTTTGTAACTGCGCCACCTATTGGTCGAAAGTGATAATCCATTAAATCATATTTTTAATTACTGTTTATATGATTTTTCAGGCATTTCGCCTAAAATCTTCTTTAAATGTCTTTAATTGCTAATTGTTGCAGTTGATCTGACACTTTCAGCAATGTTGGCATGTCTTGTCGTCTTATTCTGCTTGGCCCCGGTAATTGCTGCTTGCAGCTATATTTATTATTATTCTTCCTTCTTCCGACTGGGAGTCTATGGCAGCCCATAGAACCGATTGCGGGAAAGTTGTTTTGGTTTGACATTCTGATAGAGGACAGTCCCAACATTAAATACACCAATTTTTGTGTTTCTAAGTCATTCCCTCTAGCGCCACCACCTGTCCAAAATTTCACTTTTATTTTGCTAATAACTTTTGAACCGTAAGGCCAATCAACAAAATTCTTTTTTCCTCTTATTTCTGAGCTCATGCCGATTCGTTTGCACCCTATGACGTCATTTTCCGTCATATAAATATGGCCGCCATTTTGAATTTTCTGAAAAAGCTACTTTTTCGAACTCGTCCTAGACGGTTTGTCCGATTTGCACGAAAATTGAACCAGATCATCTTCAGGCAGTGCTGACCAAAAGTTATGGAATTCAAATTGATTCGTCAAACCGTTTTCGATAAACGCACGAATACATTTTACGTAGCGCTAGCAAAAACAGTCGTAAGGCTGTATCTCCGCAACGGTTTATCGTATTCAGACCAAACCTGGTACATGTACTCACAAGCATGACCTGAGGCTACATGCTGCGTTTCGGCGCAGCGCCACCTACTGGTCTGGAGATATGAAAAATGGCTATTTTTGCTTATAACTTCTGAACAGCTTGTCCAAAAATCATAAAATTGGTCTTGATAGATTCAGGGCGACATGCCGAGTCGACTGATATCCAATTTTGCCATATCGGCCATTTTGACTGTCGGCCATTTTGAATTTTGTGCTAAAATGCTGTATTTTAACAACGCATGAACGGATTGTTACGAAACTTGGTATGGGTCATCAACACGATGTCCTGAAGGAGTGTGAGAAGTTTCGAAACAGCGCCACCTAGTGGTGAATTTTTTTTTTCAAATGCTTATAACTTTGGGAGTGATCGACTTATTTTCACGAAACTCATCTCATTAGACTCCTGAATCGTTGCCGAGTCCAACGATACCAAACATTCTAGGTTTCGCCTTACGGTTTGTGTAGCGTTGTGATTTAGCGCTTAAAAAACATTAGGCTATATCTTCGAAACCGTTTGTCCGATCAAGACGAAACCACCGTCAGAAGTTTGGAATCATAGCTTGTTAACTAAATGTTAAAGCCCAAATGCGAAAATATTGATGTTTAGGGGTAGTAATATTCAATCAAAGTCATGTGTCAGTCATTTTTTACGTGTTTTTTCATATAAATGTCTATAACTCCGAAGCAAATTGAGATTTTTGCACCAAAATCGACATATATATGTATGGGCACACTCTGATGACACATAAAAAAAATGGTGGGACTGAGCCTCTTGGTGGCGCTATAATAGAACAAAACATGAAATTCCCATTGATTTCAATACAGTTTTGTGAAATAAAATGCTATACTAAACAAATGCATTGGTGTAATATTACGAAACTCAGAATGTGCCTTCAGCACCATCCCCTGAAGGTACTCAAAATATTTCAAAACAGCGCCACCTAGTGGTCAAAAGTTATAACAAAATTTACAAAAAGGCTAATAACTTTTGAATAAATCTGGCTATTGAAATGCCACTGGTCTTAATAGAGTCCTTGGGTCAAGCCGAGAACATAGATACCAAGTTTTCCTTATTTGGCCGAACTTCCTGTCCGCCATCTTGATTTTCAGTCAAAACCTACTTTTTCAAACTCCTCCTAGACCGTTTGTCCGATTTTCACCAAAATCGAATAATATCATCTCCAGACCGTGCCGACTAAAAGTTATGGATTTCGTGTTGATAGACGATACCGTTTTCGTATAGCGCAGCAGCAAAGTTGAGGCATGATGCTAATAGCACTATTCAGGCTTTATCTCTGCAATGCCTTGACATATTAACACCAAACTTTGTATGTGTCATTGTCACTTCACTCTGACCACATCACATCAGTTTTGTAACTGCGCCACCTATTGGTCGAAAGTGATAATCCATAAAATCATATTTTTAATTATTGTTTCTATGATTTTTCAGGCATTTTGCCTAAAATCCTCTTTAAAGTCTTTAATTGCTCATTGTCGCAGTTGGTCTGACACTTTCAGACATGTTGGCATGTCTTGTCGTCTTATTCTGCTTGGCCCCGGTAATTGCTGCTTGCAGCTATATTTTATTATTATTTTCATTATTATTTTCTGATGTATCCTGTATTCACGGGAAAAGAAGGACGCATTTGCAGGCCGCATTTTGAAGGAGTCTTCGATGGACCTTAGAATTGGGACAACCTTCGCTGCGCTGATGCAATCGGCTATACTTCCCCTTTAAACGAGTCTCGGCGCGTCCTTTGAAGGCCGCGTCTGCCGCGCACTTCGAAGGACGTGGCCTTCAAAGGATGCAGCCACTGAATTTAGGACACAGCTTATTACACCAGGAAGACCCGGATGTAGGCCCACAGCGGAGAGCAATTGCAGTGTAAATAAAACTATGTGATTAATGTTTATTTTTGTTGTTTTGTTGTTAATGTTTATTGCTTAATTTTGTATATTGAAATATGAAACTATTTAATTATGCAAAATTCATTTTTTAATTGTTTTTGAACATAACTTTGTGTCCACAGCCAACCTACAATGGTAAAACCCCACCCACTTCTTCTCCCACTCACCATAAATCAGAAACAGTGGCTGTGTCCGAAATCGTCCCCTATACCCTTAAATAGGGCGTTATTTGAGGGGACAGCCATTTGTAGTGGTGTCCGAAACCATAGTGGACGTTTTTGAGTGCACTCATTCAATCCCACAATACACCGCAATAACAAGTGTACAACCAATGTATGCTCAACTGCAAGAGAATACCCATAATACACTGTGAGAGTCATGCGCTGAATAATTCGCCAGGAGATGGCGCCGCAGCTGAATCATCTATCCATCCATTTTCCAAACCGCGCTAGTCCAGCGTAATATCATACAGGTAGAAATTCCTTTTTAATTGATTATTAAATTGTTTAATTACAGTTTATACATGCTTTTTTCCATTGCAGAGTTCAGGATACATCTTTTCATTACATTCCTCTCGTTTTTATTCACTCCTTCAAATGGACTAATTTAGTGGAGTAATGTAGGGAATAGTGAATGAGGGTATACGGGAGATTTCGAACACAGCAACTGTCTCAAAATGATTTGTTCATGTTTTTTATTCAATGTGACGTCACAGTGGAACAGGTCGCTAGAGCTGCTAGTGTAACACAAGAATATCTTGGCGGCTACGTGTTAAACAATGTAAATGTTCTATTGTTGAAGACTGTAACAGGTGATCTACTGGAGGCAAGTTGTAGAACCCAAGTGCAGTTTATTAATACTCTTCAAAAGCAAGATCAAACACAGAACACATGGCAGGATCACATGAGGGGCAGGGAATCACATGACAAGACAGTGGCATGACTGTGACAAGAGAAATGAAACAACCATGACATAGACGCGGTGAAATAGTTTTGTTTTTGTAAGGGAACCTGTCCAAAAAATTGCTAAAATACTATATGTTTGTTGTAACCATTTTCGTGCATATCGCACACATTTTGTGACCCTGGATCACAAAACCAGTCACAATTAGCACGGGTATATTTGTGGCAATAGCCAACAATACATTGTATGGGTCAAAATTAGCTTCTTTTTTTTAAGCCAAAAATCATTTGGATATTAAGTAAAGATCATGTCCCATGAAGATATTTTGTAAATTTCCTACCATAAATATATAAAACATTTATTTTTGTGAGTGAATGCAGCACAATCGCAAACAGAAATGGACAACTTTAAAGGCGATTTTCTCAATGTTTCAATTTTCAAATAGTTGTATCTCGGCCAAATATTGTCTTATCCTAATAAACCATACATCAATGGAAAGCATATTTATACAGCTTTCATGTGTATAAATCTCAAGTTCAAAAAAATTGACCCATGTGACTGGTTTTGTGGTCCAGATTCACATTTGTGGCAAATGGCGGCTTTCATTTAAAGTCCACCTGTAATCAATAATTTTATCCCTTAAAACTCATCTTTGATCACCAAAATGATATATTTAAAAGTTTTTTCCTTGAAAAAATATTATTCACGCCTTAAAATAACTTGAATTTAACTCTACACCCTTGCTTCATTTAGTAAATGTAAATTAGCCCCGCCTCCACTCACTCACAGCAGCTCAGAGATCCACTCGTTGACGATCACACGTTGACGTGATTGGTTACAAGGTAGTTTGTGATGTCAGAAACACCAGCGATTTCAAACCACGTTTTTAGTTCACTGCAGTTTTTAGGGAGAAAATACTTAGCAATGGTGCTGACTTATGAATTTGCACATGGTTTGTCTTAAAGCATATTAAAAAAACCGCATAGACATATAAACAATATTAAAATCTTGATTTACACCGCATGGGGACTTATGTTTAAATTAGTTTGCCACAAATTAGTTTAAAATTGCATTCTCCCTTTTTTTTTAGAAACAAGATACACGTCATTACAATGCAGGGGGAAAATGCAGATAAAGTGATTTAACTATTATCCTCAGTGCTTGCACGTTCTTCTACACATCTCCTTTCTAAGAATGTCATAATTAGGGTCTATATGCCAACCTGCATAATACGCCAACATTCCGCCGTCAGCTAATTACACAGCATCTCGCACTGTTATCGGTGTGGTTAGACTATGATTTGACTTATAGCTAACTTGAATGTTCACACCCTGTCAAACCAAGGGAAACTTGAGCACATGGCTATTTTTGTGCTCTGCAGAACATGTCCTTTCGCTAAATGCTGTTTCAGAGCCCTCAGAGAAAAAGGTTATGTGAGGCCATTTGTTCGTTAGGGGTGAGGGTGGGAAGAGGACGACAAAGAGAGGGAAAGAGCCAGCATAAAGACTCATTCATAAGTCAATGAAGGCTGACTTGTGTTATAGTTACTGTAAGAACCACTTCTTCTGGAGGCATTTTACAAACTCTGTGGCTTATTTTTATCATATCATGCCTGGTAAAGATATGTACACTACTGGTCAAAAGTTTGGAATAATTACGTTTTTTAATATTTTGTTTAAGAAGTCTCTTATGCTCACAAAGGCTGCATTTATTTGAATAAAAAATACAGTAAAAATTGCTTTATTGTGAAATAATTTTACAACTGTTTTCTTTTTAAATACATTTTAAAAAATATAATATATTCTTGTGATGGCAAAGCTGAATTTTCAGCAGTCCTTACTCCAATAATTCCTAAACAATCATTATTATGCCCTATCTATCTGAGACACCAACACAGTGTTAATGAATGATTTAGCTTTTCTATTCCATTACGGATAGCCTGCGTTGTATGACTAGTCATCAACACGTCATGGGGGTACAATGAGTGATGCTTTGTTCCATTTTGTTCCATTTTGTGTCATGATAATGGATAACCCTGTCGTGTCCTTGCCCCTCAGGCCCAATAGACATGAGTTACAAGCCTAGACAACCACAATGACTCACCAGCACTCAAAACACCACCTCAGGAACCCCACCAGATTGTGTTCTCATATACACAAGGGAGTTTTCTACTACAACTATGTTGATTTAAAGTCATCTCATGCACAATTTTCCTTATCAGTATTGTTGCCTTATTTCAAATAAAAAAAATACATTTGCTTGAGAAACATTTTGAGCAAAATTCTGTAAGATATTAAGGGTCAGAAATACTGAATAGGGCAAATTAGTGTGAGAGCGCAATCCCATAAAAGATGGGAGTGGAAAGTTCTGCGGGTGAACGACACGCAAATTAAAGAACAGACGCAGCCGGATCATTTCCTTAAAGACCAACGCAATCTACCAAGAGCAGCGCAAATTAGCGTCTGGTTTAAGACATGCTTTTTATTGGCTGTTAGATTTGGCGCAAATACCAGTAAATTGACTAGCGCAAACCTTAGTAAATCAGCTTCCATGATTCATTTAAATACTCTCCTCTCATAAAAACTCCTACAAATGCATATGTAATAAGGTCCGGCGCAAAAATAACTGTGTCCTCGCCTTTTTAGCGCTGTATTTTCACTGCGTTTCTTAAGTAAATCCTGACAGTAGTTTTTTTAACATCAAAGAGAGTTTGCGCTGGCACAAGCTGTTAGTAAATCTGGCCCTAAGACTTGTATGCAGAGAATATGACTAATTCCGCTCCTTCGTGTCCACCAAAGCGTTTTTTCCAGAGGCTAGTGTATTTTCCAATTGTTTTCAATGGGAGCGCCATGTTTTTTAAAATGGCAGCAGCATGATGAGGCGCTGAGCGTCTATTTCAAACTGAGTGCTGAATGCTTAGCATTTTTTATCCGGTTGCAGAGAGTTGAAGAATGTTTAAAGGTATAATTGAGGATTTTTTTACTTCCGGGTGGATCACCTATACTATTGGTCCTCCTAATTGTCAATCATTCTGGTGAATCAATCAAACTTATTCAAAAAGTGGAGAGGGCGGGTCTTATCTAAAATTCGGAAAGATCCTCCACTATACCTTTAACTTTGGGTAAAACGCAGCAATCATCACGGTCACTTTTTAACAAGCCATCCAATCACAGTGGAGGAGGGGCGGGACAAATAACACACCAACCAACCGTCACATCCTGCTTCTACAACGATTACAAACGGCAACAACAACCTTTATTTACCCTTACATTACATTGTGTCGACATTTTTATGTTCAGAAACAATTTGCAAAACCAGATACTAACAGTCCCGTATCAAAGACCAACGCAATCTACCAAGAGCAGTGCAAATTAGCGTATGGTTTGAAGACATGCTTTTTTTGGCCGTTAAATAATGGTGCAAATACCAGTAAATTGACTAACACAAACCTTAGTAAATCACCTTGCATGATTCATTTAAATACTCTCCTCGCATAAAATTTGGAGTCTGAAAGGGAAACTCCTACAAATTCATATGGAGTAAGGCCAGCGGCAAAACAAAAATAACTGTTCTCGTCTTTTTTCAGAGGTAAAAATGACTTGAGGAAGTTTGTGGCTTCTCACAGTCACATGAAACTCAAGTGTAGTTTCAAGTCCACATTTATGATTGTGTGACTAAGGGACAGACTTGATTATTTGTCACGACTTTCTTGCAACACTCGTCTTGTCACAATGTTGACAAATGTCTTGTTGGCTCTGGATATTGATTTCCCATTTCACCACAGCGATTGAATAAAGACTGTAAATACTCTCTTACCTTGAGGTTTAGCAGTGAGAACCTCCCTACTGATTGACACCTTCCCAATGACATCATCTCGGCTGTGAACAGAACAGTTTTTGAGACTGTAGGTTTCTACTGAGCAGACATAAGGGTCTCACTTTATATTAGGTGTCTTAAACTACTATGGACTAACATTTAAATTAACAATGTACATGGTTTTTAAATTGTACTTTTTTTTTTTGAAATACCTGCATGTCATTACAGCTTAATTTCTGTAATAACATCTATAATTACACTGCAATTAACCCACCCACCAATACCACCAAACCTGTCTCTAACCTTAGCCAGCAAGTAATACTTGTAATACTTGTAGTATTAGTAAGACTAATAGCAACAAGTGTTTTGCGATACCGCATGAACACAGAAAAAATGTCACACGTTGTACCTAATCATTTTTTTTTAAATGTAAGTACATAGTAGTTAAAGACACCTAATATAAAGTGTGATTGTCTCACATGAATCACAGTTATAATGCTGTAACAATTTATCATGTTAATTATGTCAGTAGTTGAAGGTGAAGTGGAAAATAAGTAGTTTTCTACATTTTATGAAGATAATACCCATGCAAAAGTCACTTAAATGATGCTAGCGTGTTGTGAGAGAGTCAAGCGGTGTGTCCGAAATCACATACTAAGTAGGTACTACACTTGAATTTGAATTTACTTCGCAACCATTAAAAAGTACATTCTATACAGTATACTCTGAATAGTGTGAATTAAATTTTGACAAGGGTGACTTATGACAGTGCATAAACAGTATTCATTTCATTAGCGTGTGCATTCCCATTTCCATTTTTGTGGTTGAGCTACAGTCGCCATGTCGGACTGCTCAAACAGCCATAGCAATGTTTTGAAAGCGACACTTTAGGGGAAGTCAACCTTAACGAATGGCTTACTCATGGATGATTCTGCACATCAAACTTTAACAGGAAAAAAGTATTTTAACAAAAAATGATCACACACTTCACCTTCAACCATGTCGTATGTAGGTTAAGTAGTAGTATGTAGGTTCAGACCTGAGAGAGTCCTCATCCAGCACATAAAAAGACACTGTCCGAAAGTAGGGAGAAAGATGGACAGTGTATTCTTCGCCCCAAAACGGAGACAGTGTCTTCCATATCGTTGCTGTCCTGAGAGATAGATTAAAAAATAAATGTGAAAAGTTGTAAATGTAAAAAAAAAAAAAAAAACTACAAAGTAGCTAAATTCATCCTGTATGCCGATAAATGGCAAATTTAATCCTGTGACATTTTGGATATCAAATGTGTTGCTCGTTCAGTACAAAACAATTTAATTGTTGAGTCTGAAACAGAATAAAGTCACAATTGTGTGTTTTAAAGTCAGAATTGCGTGATATAAAGTCGAAAAAAAAAGTTTATTTAGTTATAAAAGTTTACTTTTTTAGTTTATAACACGCAAGTTTATAACACGCAATTGTGAGCTTATATCATGCAATTCTGACTTTGTATCTCGCAATTCTGAGAAATAAAATCCGAATTGCGAGATGTAAACTCAAAGTTGCAATTATCTTTTAAAATGTTTTATTCTGTGGTGTAGACAAGCATCCATAGTTTTCTGTCATTGAATCAAAGCTGAAATAAAATAAAATATAAATATTAGATGAAATTTTTTTACTTAAGAAATAAAAATTAGACTGAAATAAAAATAGAAATAGAAAAAAAAAATAATAATTTTAACAAACTTAGTAAAATTAAAAGGAAAACTGAACATTTAAAAATAAAAGTAAATTCAAAATATTAATAAATACTATAATACTATATACATACTAAAATCACCCTGGTCGAACTAACATACGTCAGCTTGAAATAAATGGGATGTCTGGCAAAGACCCCTATAATGGTATAAAAACAAATCTCTGGAGAATAGGCAAAAAGAATAGAAAAAGACATTGATTTCTATTTAAACATTAACAAAACCAGACAGCAGTTTTTCTTTAACTGCAGTGATCGACAGCTGGTTTGTTTACAAATTTGGTCAATACCAAATCAGAAATTCTAAGCAAAGATTAGCATTTTGTCAATCGTCTAATGCAAGTGTGCTTTGTATATCACATTGTCAATCAACAGACTCACAAGGCTTATTTACTGCGTTAGCATAAAGCTAGCCTGACGAAACAAACATCAGACTACAATCCATAGGCTACTCAACATTTATTTACCTTCAGATTTGGTATACCAGGGAAAAAATGTGACTTATTGACCAAAGAAATCATTGTGGCTCAGAGAACAGTCAGTAACATTCACAGTTAAACCTTTCAGTTGGCTGGAAAAGAAGTTATTTTTATAGGCCCTGGAAATAAAGTGAGTCACAAAAGAGACGGTAGAGTGAAAAACAAATAAAAGAATATAATAAACTTTATAAGTTCAGTTATAAAATTCCAGTGTTTCCACTTCTCTCACTGTGTTTTTGTGCATATAAAATGGATTTTCATTTCATTTTCATAGAGCACCAGGAATCAATATGCCCACACTGTACTGTACTCAAACTCAGATCAGAGGAGAGGTTTGTTTAGTATGACCTTTATATTGCTGCCAAGTGTGGAGGTACAACCACACAGCAATCTATGGTGCAGGAGGGATTTCAATTATGCGGCACAAATTAAATTAGTTCTGCTTCACAGAAAATTTCATTTCTAATCTGTTCAGTTTATGATAATTTACTTCTTATAGGCTGTATAGCAACACAAACCAATATTAGATCACCGAACACTTGTGCTCCGATTGAAATGTGCAGGAAAAAAAAAATCATACCTACCGAATTATCGCCTCATTATCGATTTTCACGATGCAGTATGGATCACTGCTTCCAGTTCTGCAAATGAAATGAACAATAATGTTATTGCATAAAACTCAATAGTTATTAATCTCATGATCACACATGATTGGTTTATGCAATCAAGAATTTTAATTGCATGTTAAAAATGATGCTGTTGCTCTCTCAGATCGGCAACGAGGCTTATTTAAATCTATGAAGATAAAATTTATAGTTTGCAAGGATAAATGAAAAATGTATCTTCGCATCATATTCTTTTATTCATAAGGTTTTAATTATGACCCAGAAGGATTTTATAGCCTTATTCCATAGAAGAATCCACAAAGAATCTTCCTGATGTACTGGAGCTTTGAAGAAACTTATATGAAAGAACTGTATTAATCTTTCACTTCACACAACCTTTATCAATCCAACCATGAGATCAATCAGATTCCAGAGGGAAGTCATTTATGGGGTAAATGACAAGACTGTCCAAGATAAATACCGGTAAATAAATATATATATTTAAATCTAGTTTAAAGCATGTGCAAAATTTTGTATTCATGTTGGTTTTTATATTATTTTATAGAAAAGTATGTATGAAATATATACTTATATATTATTATGAACACTCTTTTATTTTTTTATAAATATCATGACATTTTAAAACCTGAACAAACTTTGTCCTAAAAGGATCATAAAAATGACATCATATTTTAAGAGACTTATTGACACAATCATAAGACAAAATTATTGTCGATGGTGTCATTTCCTGTTTTCTTGTGTGTTTCTTCCTGTCTTTTTCTCTACATAACTTTGTTGGTCACGCAACATGACTTTGATTTGCCATTCAAAATAAATATTTCGAATATTTGAACAAAACTGCTTCAATGCTTATATTTTTTCTAAGAAGTAATAATAAAAAAATTGTGCCAGATTCCTTGCAGCTCATTTCCTAACTTCATCCTGCACACGCCAATTAAGGACATTTCTATGGGATGAAAGGGAAATGCTAACACACGGCTTTCTCCAGGTATTACAGTATATACTCCTCCTCGTAAATTACACACTTTAGATTTAAATTACAGGTACAATCACAGCTTCCTGTTCTTTGTCCAACAACAACAACAAATACTTTTTTGTGCGTATATACCATTTCCGATATTGTAAAATGAGAGAACTTCCATTTTCATTGTCTGATAGGTGAACATTTGTTCGTTGCAGGCTGTCTCAGATGAGCTGTGAATTGACATAGAGCATTTGTAGAGATGTCTGCTGTCACTGTGAGGATATTGAAATTCCTCTGTGGAGGTAATGACTGCTCTGGGCAACTTTGGTGAGCTGTATGAGTATTTGAGTGTGTGTGTGTGCGGAGAGAGGAGAATGAGTGCATCGTGCGGTGATTCATCTTCGCCTGTTGTTATCAGTGTAATAGGGAAACCTGTGGCTGTCAGAATCAGGTGCTACATCAAACAGCACTGAGACTTGGCAGTTAAACCACATACTATCATCCTCATGCCACCTGCAGGAAGAGGATAGAGATGATGACAAAAGAAGGAAGAGGAGAGATTCCTCTCTCGTTCTCGCTGCTTCTCTTATCTTCTGTAACCATGATGTTCTGTTTGGGGACTGAGAGACCCCAGAGTCATTTTACTAGTTAAACACATACTTGAAATTGAAAGTTGTCATGAAATGACAATTTATCTATTTTGTAAATGCATGTTATAGATGTTATTCTGAATTATTCACCCAAGTACAAAAAAAAAAAAAAAAATCCAGAAAATAACAGAAAAAGTACATGCAGCTTATTACCCGGGGCATTATCCTGTAATTATCGGTAACCCTAAAACACAACGCAATGAAGTTCAAAATTCAAAATAAAGGTAAAAAATTATGTCAAATTAATACAGTACATTGTGCCCTATGTTTACAGATTTTTTGTATGTGTATATTTTGTTCTTTATTTGTTTTTGACGATCTAATCAATTACCGAAAAAATCAAGCACTGCCTACATTCTTCTTGTTCGAGAAGCCGTTTCACTCGGATATACATCAAAATAGGGATAAAGAGACTATCGCAACTTCCATTTCATGTCGACTTTAAACTTGGATGTAGATTACAAGGTCCGTTTTAACGTGACTTTAAAAATCAGGCTGTTACTTCTTGACTTATATTAATTAATTAATATTACCGCAATTAATCGTGCACCTTCATAAAAAAAGGACATTTTCAACCATCTTAAAAACATAGCAGCAAGCAATAGCCTTCATTTCACCGCCTACGTTAACTATATAGTCTGGCTATGAGTACCCCACTTCTAGCCAAAATAACCTTGAATTTACTGTAGTTACATGTCGTTTTTGCCAAAATAACTTGCGAGATGTATGATATTCCATCATGTAGGCAAAATAAACAGTGATTGCAAGGTGTTTGGATTCATTTCTTCACTCATTTAATTTCTTTATCTAATTGATGACTAGTCTATTCCTGGGCTATGGTTTAGACGTCTATTACATTTACACTGACAGCCCAAATTTTGCCTTGTTTTAGCCTAGACGTCTGGGCTGTGTTTGGACGGCTATTAGACGACTTTTAAATGCAAAATTGCTTGCTGGGAAAGTAGCCTACTTATGGTGTAAGATGCTGAAAAACATAACGCAGTGGCCACTAAGGGTGTGTTTGTTCACACTTTTAGCTCAGTTCTTTTTTGGTCGGGACCAAAAAAGAAAACAATACATTTAGTCCTGGTTTGCTTAGTATTCACACAGTCATTTTTAAAGGGGTGGTATAATGCCCTTTTCAGAAGATGTAAAATAAGGCTTTGATCTCCACAGAGTGTGTATGTGAAGTTTTAGCTCAAAATACCCCACAGATATTTTTTAATCATGTTAAAATACTCACTTTTTGAGTGTGAGCAAAAACGCACCGTTTTTGTGTGTGTGTCCCTTTAAATGCAAATGAGCTGCTGCTCCCGGCACAGGGGGCGGAGCTTCAATCCCCTCCTCACACAGACATGCAGATTAGAACTATGCTATTCTATACCTTTATGAATTCTATTGAGAAACCGTGAGAAAAAGGTGAATAAAGACAGAGTCAATGTTCAGAAATTATTATTATGTTTTGAACTATGCTGTATAGCTGTGTTTTGCGGTGTGTTTGTTGTCAAACTTAAACATTTATTTATTTTTTATGATTAAAAATGCCATTATTTTATATGAAAAAGTTAAAGGCACAATATGTAACTTTTTTGCTTTAAAATTAGCAAAAATCACTATATCTATGTTATATATTTTTTTTAGTTGTGTACTTACATTATCCCGACTGTTTCCAACAACTTTCAAACCAGGAGAAATTTTAATTTAATTTTTAGACACGGGACGTTTCTTTATTTCCGGTTTGTCGCAGTCAATGGCGTCATATCCGCGTTGTCCCTGGTTTCCGCTCGTACTGCCATAGCAACCAGAGCCCTCTGATTAACCAAAGCGACAGACGCAGACAACTGTGGAGTTCGCAATGTCTATTTGCACGCTGTTGTTGTTTCGTTCAAACATTACGGACCATGGCAAGCAGACTTTGGATAAAAAAGGAGAACTAAAACGAGAATCAATATCAGCGCGGTGTTTTCGAGATGCCTAGCGCTCCCATAGACAGTATATAAACGAGAGCTCCACGTCCGAGACTTCGACCGCTCCTACATGTACTTTATTAAACAGGTGAGCACATTTACATAAAAATAATCAATGTTATATAGTTCAACAATGATAAAATGTTAGAATATGATGTGTATGTTATTCTAATGTTGATCTAGCTTACTGCTAGTCTCATATAGACAAACTAACACATAAATTTCAACACATTCAAATGCAGTTTAGTGTGATAATGTTAGACCAAGTGAAACAGCGCTGCGTTACCTCACAAGTTTAAGTTGTCTAATAAACTGACCTGTGAGTTGTAATTCTGCACTTGCGTGTAGTTCGGTAGAATGAAATGTCCATATTCCTTTTATATCTGCGGGAGCTCGCATCGCGTGTGGAGCTGATAGCTGTCTCTTAGCAATCCCGAACTGCTTCATATCACAGTCATGATAAAAACATCGATGTATTCAGTCATCCATAAACATTATTAGATCGGTCGGCTTGACGTTGAGACAACATGCATAATTCTTAGCATGTGTTGCGTCATCAAACTACGCCTTTGTTATTGTAAAGAGGTTAGCGACCCCTAGTGGAGAAAAATTCCATACTGTGGCTTTAATAATTGTATTTTATTGAGAAAATATTTTAGTTTGTCTTGTATATTGTTTTGATTAGATCAGATAGCATTTTAATCTCTGGTCATGTTACAATGTGCCCCTCACATGTTACAACATGCTCCACCAATGGGGAATGTTGTCACATTTCACTTCCATTCTTTTGTGGTAAATCAAGAAAAAAGTATACACTGTATTAATAAAACAAAACCACATAATTGTACTAGACGTGTGAAATTAATGCGGGAAAAAATAAATACTCAGTCTGAACCCTAAGTAGGTTTACACAAACTGAGAAAGTCAAAAAGTGTTAGGTTGTGCCCCGCTCTTCCCTACATATGATGGTATTTTTACCAGCTGAGAGCTCACGAAGAGCTTATGAAATATGTAAAGTGTAAAGTCTAAACAGTGGCAGGAATTCCTCCGTTACACACACAAATGAAGATCTGCTGCAAGGTGACGGCGTTTCCGACGCCTGTACTGAACTGTAATGGGCAACGCAGCTCCTATGACGGGATAAACCAGGTATGCTTGAGCATTCGGTCCTTTTAGGGTCCCATCTTGTGACATCACGTCCTGTTTTTGGTTTGCTGCATGTGTACATGTAATTCATTTGATTTGAATTTTTAATTGATTGATTACACACACATCTTTGGTATCTCTGGGATCTAAGACCTAACAACATTAAACTCATCTCAAGAGAACACGAGAACACAAATACATGAATCTGGCTTGACAGAGTCCAGGCCCGTGTTACAACGGAAGCTCTTTAACAAGCTTCACTTTCATCTGTCTGCATCCTCTACACTTGGACCAGTGGGTTCATTTGTTATTCTGGTTCAGACTATCATCTCTTGTTGGATCACACAACCATGTCAACTGTACAGTTTATCTGAAACTGACTAATACTGAGCCTCATTCTGAACACAAATATAACTGCCAATTGAAATCTGAGAAGCTACAAGAATAAAATGAATTATGCTCTCAGATTACAACAAGGCTTAGGGCTGCACCATTTTTCAAAATACAATCAAAATCACGATATGACATACATAACAAAGGCATGTCCCAAACTTATTGCGAACCACGGGCTGTTGTCAATAAAATTTCGACCGAAAAAGGCTTGATAGTTTAACGTTTGAAAATGAAGAAATTAAGACAGATATAAATATTAGCATTGTAATATAGAGTTGAATTGTAACAAAATATTATTGTTGTTGTTGTTATATTATTTTTCTTAAATAAATCTTTATCTTAGTGAAATATTTTAATATTCATTTCTTATTTTGTTTAATATTTGTTTTAGTAATAATAATAATAATAATAACAGCAACAACAACAAAAATACTCATTATTATACTCATGTTAATACATATGATATTGTGCAGCCATACAAACATTTTGTCGCATTTTAAATCACAAATGCAATTTGTAAAAATGCCTATATAATCAAAATCGATTACAGATATACTACTTTAAAAATAAGGTGGCTAGGTTAGGGTTAGGTGGTTGCCAAGGTGTTGTTATGTGATTCCTATGTTGTAATGGATGGTTGTTATGGTGTTGCTAGGGAAATATCAAGGTGAGTTACATGCAGGGTAAAGGGTTTAGAAAAAAAAACAATGATTACTGACAACTGTAACATGTATGTTCTGTTTTGGGTTCGTTTTCATTCTGTTCCCTGTTTTACTTTGACCGATTTCTGTTCCCTAGTTAGTTTCCTTGGTTGTTAATTAATCCTGGTTAAAGGAGCACAGGGGTAAAAGGCGCCTTTGATTTTATTTTCCTCTAAACCACTAGATGGCACAAAAACTTGCCGCAGCAATTTCCAAAACATCCGCTTTTCAAGATGCACGTGGAAATTTGCCTGATCCTTGATGTGATCATGGGCAGCAGTGCAAAGCTGATTTTACAAGTCTCCTTGTAAACAACAAAAACACGAATCTCTGAAGACGATGGCGTCGTGCACATGCGTAGTACGTGTTCAATCTAAAGTGTTTCATCGCCATCTAAAGGCCTGGCAACAGAATACATCGCTTTGGCCATTTTCGCATATCGTATCATTTTGACAATGGTGTCGTCTGTAAGCGGAAAACTCAAAGGAAAAACTTCTCCGTTCAAGCATATCATGCCGTGTAAACGTACCCTTAGTTTCCTCAGTTCTTTGTTCTCGTTTGTGTTATGGTTGTATAATCTTTCTCCAGAGTTTTCCTGTGCCCGTTGGATTTAATTATTAAAGACTGTTTGTTTTTTTGAATCTTGATCTTCGTGCGCTTCATTGTAGCCACACACTCCTGATAGCAACAATATCAACAATATCTGATTGCACTTTCTATTTATAATGATCTTGTAATTAAAAGTCCAAATCCATGAACATTTATCTCACAAAACAAGTGCTCATATTCCCTTTTCCCAGGTGCTGATTACTCACCAGCTGCTTGATTATAATTAGCCTATCTTAAACAGTCCAAAATCTACTAATCTTTCCAGAGCCTTGCAATCATTTAAAGAAAGGTTCACACTATTTACTAAAGCTCAGTCAGGGCATGTGTACATAAAGAGGGATGGGTTTGTGGAGAACGTGTACAATCTCTCAATCTCAAACACTCCACGTAACATCTGCTCCGACGGTTCGGCCCACCGACTAGTTCACTAGTAATTTAATTTAATCTTACAAGGAAGCGAAATCAGTAACTCAGGAAAAGAAGGGCAGCGAATCACATTTTCATTGACATGACCTCACTGTTGAAATGTTAATGCAGATGACCTTATTAGCCAATAAAGTAATTTCCTCACAGAATGTGGGAGAACTGTCCTTTCCACAAATAGAAGCATATGATCTGTCGTCATCTGGGCTGTTGTGGTCAGAATCATAGACATGTGAGTTTCCAACCTCATACCAGACAAACAAGTGCCAAATGAATTCACAATGGAATGCTGCCAATTTCAAACAGGGAACCAATTAACAAGCTTAATTCATTTATTCTGCTCATTAATGGTTTGAAAAGAGTGTGTATACAGCAGTTTGCTTCCAAAATAGCTATATATATAGAGAGAGAGAGAAAGAGAGAGAGAGAGAGAGAGAGAGAATTCTGAGTGTAAAATATTACAATGTGATTGATGAATCAGATGATGTGGTTGATACACTGATGAGTAATATCTAATAATAATATTGATTGAGAGAAATGCACTATATGTTTCTGTTATAGTCTAATTCCCTTTACGGGGAGCATCAGTAACACATTAAAACAGCTTTTTAAATTTCATTCATTTAAACTAAAACCATCATTTAGATATTTATATCACACATATTTATATGATAAATGCTCATTCATGGTAATGCAGAACATGTTATCATTTTAGGCTACAGTATATGCACTTTCATTGATTTGTTTCAAATATAACACAGGATATTTATGTTTACTAAAATGCCAGAACTGTTCTTTAAAAATCCCTAAATCCTATTTGTTTTATATGTTTCATTGTGGGGGAAAAAAAGTGTAATGCAAAATTCTTGCTTTTTTAAACTGAAATGCTCTCTAATAAGGTAGGCTATCTGTGAATTTATTATATGCTGTATCTGTCAAATCCCACATACTGCTTTCAGTATATCATCATGTACACTTGTCTTCCCACATATTTCTGTGTAAATCATAGTATATTTTCCACATAGTTAAGTCATCAACACTTACATGTCCTTGATTGGCAGGTTCTTTCCTTCCACAATCCTGATGAATAGTGTGCTTCGTTTAGCCATGCTGTCATTCATTGACTATATCACGCGCCGTCACTTCTTATTCCTTCAATAACACGCATGCTTATAAGCATTGCAGAAATGATAATGTGCGTTCTATCTATAAAGCTTCTCATAGGTAAAGCCTCTGCTGAGAAGCGGCACCTCCGTTCAGTCCAGCGGTCGTCTGACACAATCCACGCGTTACACACAGGCGGGTTTGATCTCTGGGGGTTGTTTGTATGGAGGAGGAGTGACTGACTAGAACAAACACTAGAAGAGAGACGGTTTGGCAGACGCGACGCGACAAAACTACAACGCTCCTTTTAGAATGATCGCAACTGATTTTAAAGTACGCGACTGTAAGCGGCGTTGTTGAATATTGTACTTTTGTTGTGTCGCGTCAAGTGGAGACGAGGTGTGGCGCGACGCGACGGGTAAATTGAATTCTCCGTGTGAGGGAAAGAGGCGTCATTCTCAACCTCGAGAGAAAGAGATACCTGAGATAAGCAAACAATTGTCTTGGTAGACTATTCGATACTAAACACATGAAAAACTAATAGGGTCACACTTTTTATTCCATGTTTTTTGAAAGTCAATATTTGTTTAGTTTAGACGTGTCTTGAAGGCTTGGCAACTAAAAGCTGTTAAACATTAAAGCGTTGGGGGGGGGGGGGGGGGGGGGGGGCAATGTAAAAAAATAAACATAAATAAAAAATTAAAATAAATTCAGTTCTATTCAATTCAATTATAATATTCCATTAAATAAAAATAGATTAAAATACAAATTTTATAATAATAAATTATTAAATTAAATTAAAAATTAAATAAAATGTATTGTAATAGTACACAGTATATTATTAGAAAAAAACTTAATAAATTACTTATTTTCCAAATAATATTTTATACATACTTATTTTTCACTTTAAAAATTGGATCTTTATACATACATTTGATCTGCCTTTTAACTTTTAAAGGGTACCTCGCATGAGAATGACCAAATATATGGGGGTCCGTGGCATAAAAGATTGAAAACCCCTGGTTTAGGATAAAATATACAGTTAATTGAACACACATGATACTATATGGGATAAGTTTTCACAATTTTTTAATAAATAATTATTGGTTAAACTTTATTTTAAGGTGTCTTTGTTACACTGTAATTATACATTTAAGTATTGAGTAATATAAGTAACTACATGTACTCACTTAAGGGTTAGGATTAGGGTTTGATTTGGTTTAGGGTTAGTTGTATGTAATTATGCATAATTAATAGTTATTACTAGTAACTACATGTAACATAAGTAACAATGACGCTGTAAAATAAAGTGTTACTTAATTATTCAAAAATGTTAAGCGCACATGAAATCTATAAAAATGACAACCTGTCCCGACTTGACATTTACAGTCCACTAGAATTCCATTCCTTTTCTTGTTGACAATTCTCTGTATGTATGTCAGTGTGGCTTTATTGTGCTCACTAATTAAAGATATGATGATAATGGAGGGCAGAATTCAGAAAAAAAGCTCCAATTTAAGAGGGTTTGAAATGGATGTAAATCAACACGTAAAACCACTGCCAACAAAAACACTCATTGCGACTTCTTTGCTTATACTCGTGCATTTAAATATTTGAGGACAGCTGTCCACTTCTCTTTCATTTCTCTAAATATCTGTCTGGCGTTGCTTTTTACTGGGAACAAGCCCGCAGGGAAATGGCTTTTTTCTAATGATTCAATGTTATTTTGTGTGAAAACGCAGTATCAAAAACATTCAAAGGGGTGATTCAGAATAGCCGAGAGCTGCAGTATGACAGTGTACTTCCTTTTTCACAGAGGACTTTTGCTTCTACACAGGTTATTATGACTGATTTTGCCTCTGCACAGACTGATAAGCTCATGATGTATAACCAAATAACCCCAGTCTGTTGTTATAATAATGGGAAGAGACTCCACACTTACTGAAATGACTCACATAAAAATATGAAAGAAAATATCTCTCTAAGCTCACCAGTCGTAATTGTTTTTGAAAATTGAAAGCCTCGCTGAATGCATGCAGTTGAATAAACAAGGTTAAAAAAAGACTCCTTGATTATGGTCTTTGATGGAAATGGACTCTCACGTAATGTCAGCCGAATGCACTAACAGATTCTGATTTAGGCTACACAAGTGCTGTCAACGTCCGGAAAAGATCAAGAAGTGTGCCTTTATCATGGAAAAAGGAAGATGATTCACTGTCCAGTCACAACAGAGTTTCTTTCCAGACAGACAAACTGACCACCTCCACTATTTATGAAAGGGAAGTTCATGCAATAGGAATTCTGATTCTAAAACATTCTCAGGTAAAATGCCAATGCTGTTTAGGCTCCAGTGAGGTTTTCCATCAAATGATGTGTTTTTACAAAATATAGGCTTTCTAATGTGTGAGTGTGGGCACGGGTGACTCATTGATCCAGGAATACAGACGTGAGATCCTGCACCTTTAGAGCTGTGACCAGAGGAAGGGATACGCTGTGTGGGCTTCTTGTGACTCACCAGTTTATCAAAGAGTTACCAGAGCGCAACCCTCTCTTTATATAGTGTGTTTGAATGTATAAGCCGCCATTTAGCAGAGGCTTTTCATGTGGGATGTTTTGTGAGATGGTTATTTCGTATGAATTTATATGATGTGATTTGTATGGAAACAGCATGAAGGTCCACCTATAATCTCACCCCTAAACTTAACCATCAGTAGGTCATATCAGATCATACGAAAGCGTAAGAATGAGATTTGACGAATCCGCCACCAATTTACCTGTAAAGTACTTATAAACTGCCATTAGAATGTGCTCCATTGCAACATTAAATGGATATTTCAAACTGTCATCATTTACCTTAAAGTTGTTCCAAATCTGTATGAATTTCTTTCTTCTGCTGAACATGAAAGAAGATATTTTGCAGAATATGGGTAACCAAATAGTTGATGGGCCCCCAATGACTTCCATAGAGAAAAAAATACTATGGTTACTATTGAAAAAAAAAAAACATTCTGCAAACTATTTTCTTTTGTGTTCAGTAGAAGTAAGAAATTCACAAAGGTTTGGAACAATTTGAAGGTAATTGATAGATGACAGAATTGACATTTTTGGGTGAACTATTCGTTTAAGACAATCCCAGGTTGCACTATACGATGAGTTGATTAAAATGAAATAAATCTGACAGATGAGAGAAACATTGAATACAAGAACCTTTTAATTTCATTCAATATAGAGAAGTATCAATTAAAACAAATTGCCAAATTGACTGTGCTGTGCTATGAAGAGTATCATGCTGTTAGCTTGGAAACATGCTAACATTAATTAAACTCTGCTTGCTATTGTTACGTACTGCTCTGAGACATAAAGGTTGAGGACCCAAATGCAGTTTATTTGAGTAATCCAGAATCGTAATCAAACACAGTCAAAGGGTCAAGCACAGGAAGGCAGTCCAAACAAACAGGAAGGGGTCAGAGGCAAAAAGGGAATCCAAGAAACAGGCAAAAATCCAAGAACCAAGAGACAATGAAGCCAGGGAGAATGCTCAGAGATGCAGTGTAACAACATACAAGACTTCACAGGGAATGAATGTGAAAACCAGGCTTTTATGGGGTGAATAAACAAGATAATGACATACAGGTGGATACAAGTGCTGATGAGTCCAGGCAGAGAATTATGGGAGATGTGAGGGAATGGCAATAGTCTGATGTGGATGCCCTCTGGTGGCTCTCAAGGGCACTCCAGTTGGTGACCGTTTTTCTTCAATATTGTGCAGCCCTACTGCCCACACACTCAAAATAGCCGTGGCAACTATGATGAGTGCTGTATCTTCCGGAGCTGACTCAGGCGCGGCGGGTATGACGTGAAGAAGCTCAGGCTCTGGTGTGGGAACCAAAGGACAGGGAGGTACATAAAACAGGACTAGCAATCATCAGACCTGGGCATGCTGGTGACTGATGGGCCAAGCTCGGTGGCCACTGGACCTTGGAGTGTGATGCCCCTCCCCAAAAAACGTTTAGGGAACATGTCCTCCTCAACCTCCCCAACAGTGAAGGAGGAACCACACAAAAGCAGGGCATGATCCAAAAAGTCACTGAACGACCCTCGAGGAGCATTGTGTATTAGTTTGTCCTTGAGCGGACGGTTAAGCCCGTAACAGAAAAAGTAAATGAGAGCACAATCTGGCAGTTCAGAAACATTTGCAATGTCCAGTTAAATATGAATGTTGCTCTTTGAGGGTATGGATACCTTGGTGCATGCTGACTAACACAACTGCTGGATCCATATTTGGCTAAGTCTTTTGTTATGTACAAAGGTTGAGAATCCAAATGCAGTTTATTTGAGTGATCCAGAATCGTAATCAAGCACAGGAAGGCAGTCAAACAAACAAACAAACAAACAAACAAGGATCAGAGGCAAAAAGGGAATCCAAGAAACAGGCAATAATCCATGAGACAGTGAGAATGCTCAGAGATGCAGCGTAACATACAAGACTTCGCTGGGAACGAATGTGAAAACCAGGCTTATATGGGGTGAATAAACAAGATAATGACATACAGGTGGATAGGAGTCCAGGCAGAGAATTATGGGAGATGTAGTTTGTGAGGAATGACAATAATCTGATGTGGAGTGCCCTCTGGTGGCTCTCAAGGGCACTCCACCTGGTGACCGTTACAGCTATAATAAGGTTGTATGATGCTTTAATGAGATTTTTTGTAAATTATTAAATGTTTTTATGATATTAATTGAGAAACTACATAGAACGGCTGCATTTTTCAAAATGTATTTGTCACACTACAAGACTATTAAAGCAATCTGCATAAAAACTGATTAACAGTCATGAAAAACTTAGTGACCAGTTACAGCACATGCAATAAACATACATTAATAACTAATTTAATCGTTAATCATAATGATTAAGACCCTGGGGTAATTCCTTTGTAAGCATATGACACAAATACTAAAAATTATTAGGGCTGTCAAAGATTAAACCTACTTATAAAACTACTAGAATGAACAGATTAGGACAAATCATGGTTAAACATGAAAGACAATATGCAATGTGTATATGTTTTATAGCATCTCCATTTGGAGAGTCTTTTTTATCTAATGTGATTTTTTTCTGTAGTTTTTGTAATAAAAATGTAATAATATTAATATATAAAAGATATCTAGCACTTTACAGAAAGGTAGTAGTCATGTAGTTATCATTTAGATAATTGTATTCCTTAAAACTAAATATTTAAATATTAAATATATTAAATATTTCCTCATGCCTTAAAATAGCTTGAATAAGTTCTATGAATATGCAAATTAGCCCCACACTCACTCACACCAGCTCAAGGTTTCAAACCACGTATTTGAGACTGTCTTTTTATCACTGCAGTTTTAAAGAGATTGAGAAAATACTCAGCAATGGTGTTGACATGAATTTGGACATGATTTTTCTTAAACTGCCCCATTACGTATTTTTGAAAATGACCTTTCATAAGTGATTGAAAACATCCTGCAAAGTTTTACATCTGAAAGTGCACCGTATATAAAGTTATTGTCTTTCAAAAGTAAAAGTCGACTCTGAGTCAATGAAATGAATCATTTTTCAAAAGAGTCATAAGCCATTTAGTTGTGACGAAACATAAGCGTATATTGCCCGCCCACTTATTGTGCGCGCAGACACCAGGGAAAACTTGAATAGGGTGGCCACTGGCCATACGTCCGGATTTTGGCCGGACAGTCCGGATTTTAAGCCCCCTGTCCGGTGCAGCCTCAAGCCGGATACTCATTTGTCCTTTGCATTCATTATTTGTTTATTTATGTATTTATTTTATTTCCAGAAGTCCAGAAATGTTATGTTTTCTGGCACTGTGCACTTTTCATGACAGGTTCAACTCAGTGGTTAGTTTTTGAAACAGACACAATGTCTTGAATAAATACAAATACTGTGAAGAAACACTTTTTTGTCTACATCAAGATATATCGTAGATCAAATAGTCTGGCAACGAATAGACTGTATCATGATGTCATCGATATGATGGACAAAATTGTATTGTAGTTGCGAGTACACCAGAGTACAGCAAAATCCCCAGAGTTAAATGAACTCTGCTCAGAGAACATTTGGTCCCTCTCTACAGAGAGTTAAAATAACTCTGAATCAGAGTTAAAGTTAATGAGATTCTTGATAATGAGAAGTGATTAATTAAGTGATGATTGGGCATTAGTGATGAACACCTGCTGTCAACAAGCAAAATCACTGAATGAAAGAGAAACAATAAGAACAGAGAAAAAGAGAAACACAAGAACTCAACTGACTTCAGCCACAGCCTTAGATGAAATCAAATGAAGACAAAGGAAGACATTAAATCTCTCAAGTTCTCAGCAGAGGAGGATTAAAGGAGACATATCATGCTTTTAAATCGTTCCTTTTTACATATAAATCATGCATTTGTAGTCTATATAAAGCGGAACTGCAATGCTCTGAATTCCTCATTATTATAGCTCCACAGGCCCCTTTTCTACCCCTTTTCTGATGTGCGTCTGAGAGCAACTCGTTTTGGTGCGGTCTCTTTAAATACAATTGAGACACTTCATACCCCGTCCCCTCTCCAGTTTGCAGAGGTGACACTCGGTTCAACTCCACCCCGTTCGGCCATTTTTGTAGTCTGATAGCAGAGATACGATTATCTAGTGGCACAGAAACTTTATATTCACACGTTATTAACAAAATGTCAACAACGGAAGACTTGTCCAGCCAGCCTTACATGTTCGAGCCAGAGTCGGAGCCGGAGCGAGATGAAAATGAAGACGACGAAGCTGCAGAACAACTCTTCATATGGATGTATCGCAATGGTGTGTTACTGTATTTACACATGAAACTTTGGTCTTCCGACCTTTTACCACCGTGTCGATTTATTTTGATTAATATGTGCGAGGGAGAGAGAGCAAGACAGCGTCTAGTTTGGAGACGGTGAAGTCTTGTTTACACTTTCGCCTGGCTCCGAAGAGAGAGAGAGTGCGTGCGCTCTCTCTCTGCTCGTTCTTTCAGTTAAACATGCGCCCTGTCACAACTCACAAGCGCGCCAGTTCATCTACATTAGACGGTGTAATGAAGCGTGTGGGTTACTACATCCAACAACCGAACATTTTAACTTACCCTCTCGTAACTTCTGCATCTTTTAGCTTGGACTACAAAATTGCAGCGAGAAATAAAAATGGCGGATTGCTCGAAGTGTTGGGCTGGAAGTCAATGTCCTTATTTGGCAGTTCCGCTGCAAATACTGTGACGTAATAGTTCACAAAACGTCATAGATAACAGAAAAATCAGAACAGGTTGAAAAATAAGGCCAAAACAGAATATAAAGATATCAACGAAACACCTGAAGAGAATAATTTCAACTTTTCTGTACTTCTAAACACTCCAAATATACAACAAAATGCATTTAAGGGCTAAAAAAGTGGATTTAGCATGATATGTCCCCTTTAAACAACTCCACAAACAGCATTACCAGCTTCACTTATTAATAACCAGATTGTTTTAATTGGTGTCATACTGTACGTCTACAGAAGGTCTTATTGACAATTAACAGAGGTTTAGATGTTGACGATTTATTGAAAATGTTTGATCACCATTATGACGATCAGTGTTTCCTTTAGTTGTGCAGTTTGACTCTTGGCTTTTTTTGCGAGTTTGTGGGTTTTTTTGCCAAAACGTGTAATTTGTTAAAAAGAAAGCCAGAAACAAAGATGAGCAGGTGATACAGTTTTCAACTACAAAAAGTAGAATAAGGCACTTATCTCATCACTGTCTAAAAGTGGTTATTTGATGTTAATAGATTATATTCACAAACAATTCTCTCTTGCCACAGATCAGACTTTCTGAATTTTGTTTTTTAAAATACATTATGGAGACTTTTTTTTTTTTTTTTTAAAGACACAGACATCAAGAATCAGCATATGAATCTCAACAATGGTGACATGCTTCATGCCAAAATCCATGCTGGGAGCCACAATAGTATAAAACTCATGGCTCCCAGGATGCAACTTGTAGACGTATGGCAGAAATAAAGTCAGTCTGGTTAGTAATAAGTGAAGCTGGTAATGCTGTTTGTGGAGTTGTTTAATCCTCCTCTGCTGAGATCTTGAGAGATTTAATGTCTTCCTTTGTCTTCATTTGATTTCATCTAAGGCTGTGGCTGAAGTCAGTTGTAGTTCTTGTGTTTCTCTTTTTCTCTGTTCTTATTGTTTCTCTTTCATTCAGTGATTTTGCTTGTTGACAGCAGGTGTTCATCATTAATGCATAATTATCACTTAATTAATCACTTAAGTATCTCATTAACTTTAACTCTGATTCAGAGTTATTGTAACTCTCTGTAGAGAGGGACCAAATGTTCTCTGAGCAGAGTTAATTTAACTCTGGGGATTTTGTTGTATTCAAAGGCCGCAAAGTGTCCTCCTTTTGGTTGTTATGGAAATGGCCACCCTAAACTTGAACCTCAAACACTGCAGCTGATTCCTGTGGATACTGGTCTGGATAGCATCATGTCAAGAAAACACTGTGCTCTACAATGTTAAGGTAAGCCAGTTTTTTTTTTTTTTTTTTTTTTCACAGCCCAAGGACAAGCATGCGAATCAGTGGTTAAAATTCATCTTTACCACGATACCACAGCAGTATAATCCTAAACTTTTGCTGTGTTCCCTTTATTTCACTGATGACTGCTTTTAAAATCTCAGTTCACAGCAAGATTCGCAAACCGCTTGCTCTTGAAAGACGGTGTTCAAAACACTTAGTTTTGAGTTTTATATTGTGTAGGTCTCCTGCTAACTGCTTAACTCACATTATTACTTTCTTGAAATACTTGTAATCAGTTGTGGGCCACTATTACCTAAAACTGTGTCTATTAATGCAGATTGTCTGTCGTTCTCACTACTTTGAGGAAAGATTAAGCATGGAGCAAAATTTGTTTTACCAACGTTTATGTTACATCAATTCACGCCAGAGCTCGGCTAATGTATGCACTGTTATTGATACAGTTTCACATGTTCACCACAATAAATTAGAAAAAATACTCTGTAAATAAATAAGTACAAGTAAAATAATCGGTTTGTTGATGGACATGCACTTGTTAAATGCTGATGGTGAGGAATTACAGTTGCAACATCTCATAATGTACCTTAAACTGAGTAAAGTCAAGATCAAACAGATGTGCTACAGTGTTTGCATTTGTAGACTATTGCCTACATCACGAAAATTAAACATGTCTTTATACTTCTTACTGAAAAGAAGTATAATTAATAGTTAAATGTTTGGATATATATAAAATATGATATTTTAAAAAGTGATGTCCAGAGCAGAGGGGATATTTGTTTTCCCTATTATTTTCCTTGGCCTGACATCATTGACCACTGCTGTATGCATTATGCATGTTTTAAAGCGATCTTAATACCTAAATACTTTACAAACCCATACACATATATCAATGGCATCACTAGACATTACTTTAATGTTTGTGAGAATCTGCTGCTCTCAGCCTGTATGAGCCCTTATGACATCATAGACGACATAGAATGTTGAGGACAATATAAAAGCGTGAAACTCCCTGATCACTTTGTAGCGAGTAAGGAGTACAGATATCAACAGTGTGTTGCAGTTTTTGCGGTGTGTTTGCAGTTGTTGATTATGGGACAGCGACAATTTCGTAGAGTGGGAGTTGAGGGAGGAGGTGAGTGTGTGCACGGGATAAATCCCCGAACAACACTGACACCCACCGACCACAAGGCGGAGCTCCATCCTCGTCCCGACGAGACGCCTGTGGGCATCGGTGAGGCGGAGAGAAAGGAGAGAGGGACAGATAAAACAAAGAATAAGTGGCAGAAAAAGAGGACATTTCGGAAGTTTGCCTCTTTTTTCTTTTGTTCGTCTCGCCCCAAATCCACCAAAGCTAAGGGTGAGCAGGTGGAGCAGTGTGAGGTGGACCAGGACACTGATGAAGCCCCATCCAGGAGGTGTACTGATGGTAAATTATGAGCTCTGAACAACACAAACTCTCTTTTACACGCTTGTAAAACACCCTTTTATACTCTTTTTTTACTCTTTCGATCACACAGAACAAGCAGCACGCTTTGTTTTTTTTTTTATGTTGCTAGGCAACCACCGAAACAGCTGTCCTGTCTGTCAAGTAAACGTAAAATCAACCTTTTATTAACTTTATTTAATTTCTGTATATATATATATAATATTATTATTTATTTATTTTTCTCACTTTAGCGGAAATGGCATTTAATTTTAGTCAACAAAAATAATATTAATATTAATATTGATTATTCTTTGAGAGTTTTGTTAGTGTATTGTTAATGTTTTCAAAACCATTTTGTAAATATTTATTGAAAAAAGGCGCCTCTCACTGCAAAAAACGCGTCAGGTGTGATCGGGGCCAATCATTTACACAATATATATATATATATATATATATATATATATATATATATATATATATATACACACACACACACACACACACACACACACACACACACACACATATATATATATATATATATATATATATATATATATATATATATATATATATAAAACACACACATCACACATTATAAAAAGGCAGATAGATTAATTTAGGCTATTCCACAATGTGATGAATGTTTGAATATAGATGAAATATAGTTTGAAGATGTGGCGGATGATTTAAAACAAACTTGTGGTTGATATTCCTCTCTTTAGATCAGATTTCTTTACAGAACATCATCTTTACTGCAGAGGATAATGATCATCAGGAACCTCCTTCCAGTAGTCCTGAAGTCCCCCCCACTGCCGAAAACCAGCAAGTGGAGGAAGTCAAGCCTCAAGATCAGGACAGTCCAGCCAGTTCATCATCAGGTGACACTGGATCACATCTGCTGAGACAGCTGGACTGTGACAAGATTGTGAGGATCGAGGGTGAGTTTACTGCAAGTTTACTGTCTGACAAAATATAACACACACACACTCTCTGAAAGTGAATATGTATATAGGAAAGCATATGTTTTAAATAATGCAGCTGATACTGCTGTAAGGTTTCTTAGGGTTTTTTTCCTCCATAATTTTAAATCACCATTTGGCTTTTTTTGCAGTTCACTTTAGTCATGCGACAAATGATTTTTTAAAAGAACAAATTTTACAAATATATTTCCCTATTAACATTTCATCAGAAAGTATGGCCTCACCACTGGACAATGCTTTATTAAACAATAAACAAATAAAAATAATTATGTTTTAATAGATCACATTTCCTGGAAATACGCCATTGGCAAGAAATTGGGGGAAGGAGCATTTGGCTCTGTCTTTGAAGGGAGCCGTTGCAAGGACGGCCTCATGGTAGCTGTGAAATTCACAGCGAAGACAAAGAACCAGCTATACATCAGCCTTGTACGTATCATACTTGTCTCTATGTTTGCAATTTATAACATTTTAATGTAAATCACAGAGTGCAAATATTTCAATAGATATAGCCAATAAGGCTAAATCCTTATTTGAGAAACCAATCCTATGTCTAACAATAATAAAAAACTGTCATTCTTCTAGCCTGACCATCCCAAACCAGTTCCACTTGAAGTGGCCCTGACAGTAATGGCCAATCAAGGCCCAAGCTGTGGCCACATTATAAAGGTGCTGGACTGGCAGGATCATCTCGACCAGTACATCATGGTCTTAGAATGGCCCTTACCCTGCATGGACATGCACAGCTTTTGGCAGCATAACAGAGGCCGCTTCGTTGAGAAATTGGCCCGTCACTTCATGTGGCAGGTGATTTCTGCTGCTGCCCTGTGCTGTTCCAGGGGTGTTCTTCACCGAGACATCAAAATGGAGAACCTCCTGGTCAACACAGAGACCCTGGAGGTCAAATTGATCGATTTCGGCTGCGGGGACCTCATGAAAAGCTCATCCTACAAAAACTACTCTGGTATGTGTAATCTTTAAAACATACATTTTGGGATTTAAACTCTAGTGACCAGTTACACCATGTCTCAGACATCACACAGTGAGATATTAACAATACACTAACAAAACTCTCAAAGAATAGTCAATATTAATATTATTTTTGTTGAAAATAATAGATTAAAGTGATAAAAAGCAAGCTTACACATGTGGCAAACTCCTATCTCCAGGCACAGCAAGGTATTGCCCTCCTGAGTACTTTGAGAGGGGCAAGTACTATGGGAAGCAGGCAACGGTGTGGTCGCTGGGGGTGCTGCTGTTTGCCATGATCGCCGGCCGTTTCCCAGACAGCAGAGATATGGCTTTGATGGACCCTGATGTCTGGTTCCAGCCGGGCTTCTCAGATGGTTAGAACAAAAAAGATGTTCTTATGGATTATGCAGGAATCTTTCCCATTTTTACAGCTTAGAGAGCAAGTGTAAAGTTGAAGGAAATAATTAGACAACTCTCAATCTTTCTGCACAGAATGCTGTCGCTTTATTCGAGGTTGCCTGAAGAGGAACCCAAAGCGGAGACTCCATCTGGATGAGATGCTCTCCCATGACTGGTTCAAGGTATTGAGTCTAAGACAAGCTAAAATGATTTTGAAGGCTATTTGTTAATTTGGCTTGATTATGGACATCAGCTTCTTTACATTACCATTCAGTACCTGCTGTAACTGTCATATACTGAATCCTTATACATGGCACAGATGTATTTTTATACCTAATGAAAAATGCTTTCTAATTGTTTTTCAGGTCATGAAGAGGGTTTAGCCTTGCGTCTGGCGGGCTGACACAGATGACCCCTCCATCTCTCCAGCCTCAGCGTCTTGCGGGGCTGGCAGGCCTTGGTTGCGTCTGGCGCCTTGGCTTGAGGCAGTAGTTTTAGCGTCTTGCGGAACTACTCGCCTAGGGATGTGTACATATTGTAAATAGTTAGTTTAGTTTTACTTAGTTAAGTTAGCCCCTCCATCTCTCCAGCCTCAGCGTCTTGCGGGGCTGGCTGGCCTCGGTTGCATCTGGCGCCTTGGCTTGAGGTGGTAGTTTTAGCGTCTTGCGGAACTACTCGCCTAGGGATGTATATTGTAAATAGTTCATTTAGTTTTAGTTAAGTACTGCGCCATCCAATCATATTTTTAACAGTGGAGTCACCCAGAGCTCTCTGTTCAGCCCGTCCCACAAGTTCCTCGCTCTGCCACCCTAGAAGTTTCTACCACTGGCATCTGGGTCCCAGAGATGGGGTTTCACATAGCTCTCTTTCTCTGCTGCCTTGGGCCCAGAGATCCTGTCAGGGCTGCTCCAGAATTCCCAGTGAAAACAGCCATAAAGTTTCCCGTCACTGCTGCTCCAAAACCTGCCGAGGCCCCACAGAAATCACTGTGAAGGTTCATTCTGCCGCAACTCCAGTCCCTACTTCGGTTCTAGAGCTCTGTGTCAAAGAAGCTCAGGTTGCTAAGCTTCCCAGAGGTTCCTGACATGACCACAAAGTTTCCTCCCAATGGTGCAGAGGTTCATGCCACAGTTGCCAAAGAAGTTCCAGCCAATTTATATCTACACCTGTGTGCCACATTAAAAACAAAATGTTTCTGAAAATAAACACAATGTGTTGTTTTATCAGGGAAACGTGATCATTTGGAAACATTAACCATTCCTATTATGCTTCAGTTCTAGAGATATTAAGCCTCTCGTTTTACCAGTTTCACCAGGTAAGTAATAACAGGTAAGTGACATCTCAAAGTAGAGTTACACTACAAGGCCCTCCATTTAATATTTGAAGCCCAAAGAATCAGCATGTGATTCACCTGCAGACAAGGTCCAAACGCCAAATTTGGCTTTGGGGAGGAAATAAAGCTGGGTTACCTGATAGTGGCAGATACCTTTATAAGAAACTATATATATATAAAAAAAGTGATATACATGAAATTCTATGAATAATAAATTCAAATGGAAGACATACAACCTTAAACAAAATGTTTAAACTTGCACATGGTACAACTTACCTCAATGGGAAATTACCATTAGAAGATGTGGTATTCCATTTTATAACTCTCCAGGAGATTCCAGACAGTCATAATGTAAAAATAAATTATTTTAACTCTGTTGCCTTTTTGTAAAATTGCTATTGTGAAAATGAAGAATGAATTAAGGCAGAACAAAGTCAGTCTTGTTAACTTCTCTTTCAGTCTTTCAACCATTTTGTTCATTTGCTAATTATTCCAGTTTTACACAACTCATTTGAGTTGATATTTTGCTGTATTTTCAAATAAACTTTTTTTTTCTTTTACATAATTTGAGTCTGAATTTATTACACATACAATAAAACAAATCTCTAAATGACAGAAATAGCCTGTCTCCAGCCTTCAAGCTACCATTTTTACACAACTTATTTACAACTAATACTCGCTGTGTAATAGAGTATAACAATATGCCTTCAGAATACAGTGGTTGCTTGTTTCTTTATAATTAATTTCCTTGAGGAATCTTTTGATTAAGAGACAGTCTGGAGAGTCAAAACTGCTGTGCTATGAACTGCTTCATATTGTGTCATAAGGGCGTTCGATATGCATAAAACTCATTCTGGTATGTACAATGTTGATGGGTCAGGGTCTGTGACTGCCTGCTTATAGTAATTGGCATGTCTTCATTAATGGGTGTCTACGCCTGCGTGCCTCGAGTGAGGACAGTAGGGCGCCTGCCAGTGTAAGGTAGCAGGAGGTGCAGAGAGATGCATATGAGTGGAGCAGGAAATTAGGCAGCACTCAGGTACACATTAGCTGTCAAACTGAGCACATCTAGGTTGTGATCTGTGATCATATCATTAACAATTAATAAGTGCTTTAGTAGAAAGGGATCTAATATTTGGCAAGCCAAAATTTATCAATTTTTAATTTAAGTGGTCTCCAGAATCCTTGCAATAGAGAGCAACAGTCAGGTTTTGGAAGTAAAACTCTCCATAGGAAAATAGATTTTTGGCGATAACATATTGCAACTAGTATCTAAAATAATTATTTCTAAAATAACCGTGTTTAACAGCTGATTTTGTGGTGGAAAAACTACATTACCCATAATTTCAGGGTGATTTCTGTACAGAAAATTCCACCAATCAGAGAGCCGCGACAAGCAAAACACTGTTTTCCTCTGGTCCGGTGAGGGTCAAAAATGGCTCCATGAAATCCAATGAACTTGCGAAGGGAGTCAGTTCTCTCCTCTATCGAGCTGTTTTCCAAAGGGACATCCTCTCTGTGACGAATCATAACTTTCACCCTGAAAATATATTTTAAAAAAATGCACCAATAATAAAAATCCGCTTTGCCATCACAAGAATATATATTTGAAAATATATTTAAATATAAAAGTTATTTTAAATTGTAATATTTAATTCACAAATATTACTGTTTTTTTATCAAATAAATGCAGCTTTGGTGAACATAATGGACTTCTTTCAAAACATTAAAAAAATCTCCTTCAAACAATTGACCGGTAGTTTAATATAATATAATATAATATAATATAATAATTAAAAGCAATTTGAAAATTAAATTAAGATTGTTTGTGTCAACCATAAAGTACAGTCAATTATAAGTTGCAGAGAACATAAAACCATCAAACTTAAAAGTTAAAGGTCCCGTATTATGCCCCTTTTCACAAGATGTAAAATAAGTCTTTGATGTCTCCAGAGTGTGTATGTGAAGTTTCAGCTCAAAATACCCAACAGATCATTTTTTACAGCATGTTTAAATTGTCATTTTTTGGGGCTCAGAAAAACGAGCTGTTTTAGTGTGTGCCCTTTTAATGCTAATAAGCTTCTGCTGGACGACACAGGGGGCGGAGCTTCATGAGCTCGCGCACAGTCTCTCAGGACAATTTCACCTCACGGAATGATGATAATATCAGAAACTCTCAGTAACGATGTTCATTTCGAGTCGGACAATAATGCCTACAGAGTCAGAGTGCTGTATAGAGATGGAACAGGTATAGTTTAGTAGTTTAATTACGGTTATTATAACGTATTTGTCATCTGCTTGTATGTATCCATTATTTAATAATAGCCTACAAGTCTGCTGTCTGAATGATGATCAAACATATACTGATGAGTTTAATAAAGTTTATTGTACATCACACAAAAGATGAAGCGTCAGTTTTACTTCAGAAAATCACCGTAAGAACTGAGTAAACACAGTAAGTTATAAGAAGTGCGCAAGTACATAAACGAATTTCGGTAGAGTTGAGGGAGCATTCCTGTGGGCGGAGGTTAGTCAAAAAACTGTTCTACTGACATCACTAAAGAAGGAAGTAGAGGGGTGTTGTCCAAACGAGCCGTTCACTGTAGTCGACTTCTGTTAAATAAAATATCTCGCTTGGCATTGAACTTTGAGCTTTATAATTTTACAGATATTATTTATGCTCTAACTACAGCAACATTACACACTAACTAAAGTTTGAAACATGGGATCACGATCACGAAGAACGGGACCTTTAATCTACTGTATATGAATTTGGGAGATCGCCTATATCAGGGGTTTTCAAACTTATATTAGCAAATTTAAGCACTTAAACATATGTTCAAGTTCAAGAAATGTTTTATAGTCATCTAAACAGCCATGAAACACATACACACACAGGCCCCCCTAACATAATAAATGAGATCTTATTTTGGACCTAACAAGTATAGTCAAACACACACAGGCACACAAACAAAACTTATTTTAAATTAGGTATTAAACTCATCTTTGGTATTTTGAGTTTACACTCAAAAGGCGTGTTCACAAAAGAGTAAGAGTAGACCCTATTGATTTGGTTTAGATTTCAATTCATACCTGGCCCATAACTCATCACAAGCAGACTGAAGACCCTCCACACAAAATATTACCGGAGGACATCAAAAGGAATTGAAAGAAAATCGTTTTTGCAAATTTGAAAACTCGATTCTATTAACCTTAGTTAATAAAGATACAACTGTTCATTGTTTGTTAATTGTAACTTCACAGTGCATTAACTAATGTAAACAAATACAACTTTAGATTTTAATAATGTATTAGTAAATGTTGAAATTAACATTAACAAAGATTAATAAATGCTGTAGAAGTGCAGTTCATCATTAGTTCATGTTAACTAATGTAGTTAGCTAATGTTATCTAATGAAACCTTATTGTAAAGTGTTACCGATTTAAGTTTAATTCAGTACTAATTTATTTCACTTTTGAACACTTATTCCCAGAGGGTATAGTGTCGGCCTAGGTCCGGCCCACATCTGGTACACTTGGATTCCATACGTACCAGATGTGGGCCGACACTATGTTGCCGTCTGGGTTTGATCCCACTAGAATCCTTCAGGACTATTATCAAATTATCATAGAAAGTCCAATAGGAACTGTCAGTGTGTATTCAAGTACGTCACTGAGTAAACAATCAATAAAAACAGCTTATGAAAAATATTAATTGGAAACCCAAAATATTTAAATACCTGACAGTAATATCTGGCAACACTTTCGGGTAGTCAGCTGGGTAGGTGCACAACAATGTAATGCTCACCTATCAGAAAAAAAAGATAGACATATGAATTACATGATCAAATTAAAATTAAATGATAAAGAGTGCATTTGAATGCATTTCCCCAACTTACTGCAAGGTTCTCCACCTTCAGCTTGATGTTGAATTGTGGTCTGGAACTGGGGGGAGCATGAGCTGAGCCCTCCACATAAGCCCTGTGCTCTGCATGGGAGAGCTCATCCACTTGTAACTTTTCTTCACTTGGAAACATGCACAGAGGGATTTGATGTCAAAGGCAGCCTGCTCCTCTTCCTTTGATTAAACGAGGCATGGAGAGACAGCCTGCAGAAACACAGAGAGACAAATGTCTGCTTTGATTTCAGGCTCCAGCAACCTGAATGACATAACTGCAGCAAAGTGTTGTATTAGCAGATAAGCAGTTTTTCAATTATTAGCCAGATTTATATACAAGTAGCTCTCTGGAAATAATAAATGGCAAGTAATTTGATTATCTAGATAGTAGATGGAAGACTTAGACTGACTCAACACTTATTTTTAGGTATTTCCAAACAAGTAGGATAACATAGGAATTCATAATGTGACAGTAAATCCTACCAGCGTTTGGTTTCTGGTTTTGATTCCTCCACATCTTGACACACTCACTCCTCACACTGTCTAAGAGGTGTAGCAATATTATTGTGTAAAAATGAAAAATATAACTATTAATTAATCTTTTATATGTATATCAGCTGTATTGGCGGGTCTGGTTTCTCATAAAGTTGACGTTCAGTGTTTATTGCGTCTACTCGATGACAATTTGTTGTTCTCACTCATTCAACTCAGCTCAGCTCAAAAAGATAAGTATGGTAGAAATATGAACTAAAATGTTTCTATAATGAGTTTGTATGTAAGTTAATAGAAAGCTGTTTTAAAAAAAAAAAAAAAAAGATTTGCTGGCTAAATTCTTTGCTAATTGTACAAGGACATTAATTCATCACTGAGAAACGTCCTGTTCGAGGCGATGGATGTTGGAATAACTACGGTAGTTCTTCCAATGTTCCATCATCGGATTCGCGCTCGCATTGATATGGTAAAATCGACGTCATTGTTCGTTACTGTTTACGGTGTAGGAAGCATATCCGGTTGTTAAAGGGGGGGTGAAATGCTATTTCATGCATACTGAGTTTTTTACACTGTTAAAGAGTTGGATTCCCATGCTAAACATGGACAAAGTTTCAAAAATTAAGTTGTACGTTTGATGGAGTATTTCTGTGCCAAAAATACTCCTTCCGGTTTGTCACAAGTTTCGGAAAGTTTTTTTCGACTATGGGTATGTGTGACGTCAGCTGTGGCGGAATTTCCTTATACGGGTCCTAAGGCCACTTCTCTAGGGAGGGCGCGCGCGCACCCGTCGACCAGAGCAAGAGAGCGAAAGCAGTACGCCCATCACAGCGCTGTGCTAGCAGTCACAGGACTTTGTTTGTTCCCTGCATTTCGACGATGATTTTTTTTATAAACAAGACCCAGTTCGATGCTCTAATGCTTAAGGATGGAGCAGTCCCAACAATAAAGGTTCACGGTCGTGCGTTGGAACCGCAGGCGGTGAGTAAAACCAAAAAACTGCTATAGCTATCGGCGCATAAGCACAGCCCACACGGCACGCCTCCAGCCGCTCGGTTTTTTCCGGAAAGACTCGGAAATGCCTATCTTTCTTTTATAAATATAATAAAACTAAAGACTTTTTGGATATATGAAGGATGCAATACTACTATATAGGTACTCAAGATTAACATGAGATTGACTGAAACTGAGTGTTTCACCCCCCCTTTAAGTCGTGACGTAACCACTCTCCGATAATACTGTTTCCGGGTCCAAAGTCCGCGTCCTCTCTACCTAGAAGACAAGTGAAATTCAGCTTTCATTTTACCGATTTTCCTGTGAGGACAAAGAGAAGAGGAAATGGCTGCAGTTGATAAGGTAAGTTACAAATCTTAAACGAATGAAGACATTTTGGCGCCAGTGGGTGCTAACGTTAGCACCCACTGGCGCCAAAGCAAAACCAGTGCTTTGAGAAAAAGTCTTATGTAGTCTACGATTTTTCAACCTAGAGGTCCACTTGGGGTTTTACGGATGGGCGGGACTTAGCATGCTACCAGCTCTTAACGGTACGTTCACACGGGGCATCAGCGTCAACGCTTGACGGAAGGCGTGGCTGAAGTTTGGCACTGACGCCATGGTCATAGCAGCGTCAGCCAATGAAATTAGACAGGAACTCAATGTAACCTGCGTCGCGGCGACAGTGCAACCCTCACTTACAAACAGCGAAATATGCAAATGAGCGTGAAGTGCACCGCTTCAAAATTTGGACCAGTGACCAGAAGACCAGATTCGCTCAAGAGACTGCGTCAACAGCAAGGGGAGAAAGAATTTGTGACAAACACTCTTTGGTTAGAAAATTTAGTATGATGTATTTAAGGAATTTTAAATAATAAAGCAGTGAAATTTAAAACATCACATCACACAGGAGGGAAAGAAAAAAAATAGATATAATGACCAGGAGAACAGCAAAGATTTGCTGTGGAACAAATAAATGTAACCTTAATATAAACCCTAATTTATATTTCCTATTTAGTTTATAATTATTATTGTTTCTCTTTTTTATTACCTATTTAGTTTCAAGCTAATAAATTTAATTGACCCTTATTCTATTAATATATGTATATAATTTATTTGTTTACCTATTTATTCAATTTGTTTCTAATTGGCTTATTTAAGGTTAAGTAAACGTTTAAATTCAAATGCAATCCTTCCAAATGATAACCCTATAAGAATACCCTTTTTACTCTCGTTCTCCAAGAAAAATAAATAAAAATAAAATCTAAAATCAAAATGAAATACAATAGAATTTGAAAGAAAAAAAAATAACAGTAGAGAAAATAAAATACAGGTCAAAATTTACTGCTTAATTAGCAGTCTCAAATTCAATACAATTCAGATTCCTTTTTTCTTTTTTTTATGTATATAATTTATATACACACTAATTCTCAGTTCCAGTTCGAATGCCGCTCTCACGAGATCCCTCTTCCGCAATGTATCTCGGATCAACACAGTTCAATTCAGATGTGTGCACAATCATACCACTCCGTTCGTTCCTTGATTCACAAGCTCGGTCCTTCCTTATATGGGCATTGGGCAAATGGCTCGCCAGTTCCCGCTCGCAACGGTTTTTTTTTTCCCCGATGTGAAGCAAGCAGGGACAATTCACATACAATTCTTCTTCAAAATCGTCCGGTGTCCAGGAAATGTGCAGCATCCGACTCAGAAATGACAAAAAGTAGAAAAGAAGAAGAAAAAAACAAGAAAAAAGGGAAAAAGGAAAGAAAGAAAAGACCCAACCAAGAGAACTCAATTCTCGGCTATGAAGGGAAAAAACTCCCAACTTTGGATATGCACTCTCTTCGTAGCGGTCAATAACACGTTCACTCGTAACGTTTGACCGATGAAACTCAATCCGCACTTTAATCTAAAAGTCTCTCTAGTGTTTCTCTGATTTCACTCTTGGTTTGTTCGTTCTAATTCTCTCTCTTGGTTCTTTCTTTAGGATCGCACCAGCAGTTTCTCTAACTTGAACTAGCCGCTTCACTGTCTCGTAAAAAGTGTTGCATCATCCTTGCCCTGAGTCCACCTATTAAGGCGGGGCTAACTCCCACTCGTTGAATTGGACCAATCTTTGCCTTGCTAAATTGGATAACTTTTCTAGATGAGTTTTATTTTATTTTATGCATTTTCTTATTTTCTCTTAGAATCTTAAACTTTCTATTTTTTTTTTTCTTTCCCCACAGATATGAATAAAATAACTGTTTTATATATTCACAAGTGTTAGTCTTTTTTTTTTTTCTCTCTCCTTACATCAACAGAATCTCTTTAGTGACCTGGGTTACACCCTCCCCTCCCGAATACATGCACGTCCTCGCTGCATCTGCATATTTTTTGGGTTGAGCCACAACCACAGGCACATCATCAATAGTAGAAGCATTCACCTCCTCCAAAGAAGTACTGAATGCCATACTTAGACCTTGCAACAGAGATTGAATCACTACGGTAAGTGGATTCCCTAACTGGGGATACTCAAGCCTTTTTGCAGGTCGTCGCTCTCTTTGCGAGCGCCTGGGAATAACTCCTTCCTCGGACTCCGGGTCATTCTCTCGTTCACTTTCATCAACTCCAGCATTCATAGTTATGTTCTCAACCTCACTATCAACGTCTGTTTCAACCTCCTGAGAAGGAAATTCACCTACAGACTTAGGACAGAGATCCAATCCTGGCTCTTCCCTTACCGAAACCCCTGGATCACTATGACCAGATTTCAGCTCAACATAAGGCGTTTCTACTTCTCCAGACTCAGGTAAGCTTTCCCTTACAGGTTCCTCTGAATTCTCCTCTAATAACTCACAGGTAGGTATACTCTCTCTTGCAGGTTCAACAGCAGGTAAGTCAACAGGGACATTCCAAGGATTTCGACAAGGTAAGTGCTCGGGGCTCACCAAAACTCGGGTTTCAAAATCCAATGTATCCCTAAATGCAGGATTAATGAATCGATCAGTGTCGGACTCATATTCACACTCAGATTCTGGCTCTTGTGAATCATTATCATCTGCACATGTATGCATGTTACAGGTCCAAGATGGCGCCAGTGTGTTTATCGGCAGGCCATCGCTTTATGTGTGTGCAGTGTGTTCCGCTGTTTCTGTTCGTAACTGTGTTGTTTATGTGCCTGTCAGCACATAAAGCTACATCTTTAATTACATATGATCGCCAATCTCTTCTTGACATTCATACTCTGGCTGTAGACTATCGCCACGATGGTTATGATGAACGAGAAAGCGGATCTTCTAATCCGCCGTTCTTAGCCTGGCTTCCATCCGACATTTGTCGAGTCCCAGGCTGTTCTTTGCACAGAAGGAAACGGGCGAGAAGACGCGGGAAGCGTGGTGGCACTATGGTGCGATTAAGGAAAGCTCGTCGCAATCGTGTTGTTGAACCATTGGAATCTTTCTCTGCTACTTCTCTCGCCTACGTCTCTAACGATGGATTACTCTATTACTGTAATACATCTGAGTTAAGACCTTCGTGCCTCATACCTCTCTGGCCACAGCACTTGGATTTGGCATACAGACTGTTACCGGATCAAGCATATTTAAAATCAAGCCCGCAGGCTGGGGTAAACTTCGGCAACCTCAGAACTCTTGATCGCGCTCCTTCACAGATGATGAGCGGCGGCGCAGAAACATCACTGACTCAATCTACGGAACCAACGACTGTAAAGATGGCTCTGTTGAATGTAAGATCGATTTCAAATAAGACATTTTTAATTAATGACTTTTTTTCATCACATAATATGGATTTTTTGTTTCTAACCGAAACTTGGTTAAATTGTGATGAACTTGGCCCTCTTGCTGAAGCGGCACCTGATGACTGTAATTTTGTCAGTTCTCCTAGGACATCGGGTCGTGGTGGGGGGGGGAGTAGCTACAATTTTTAAGAACACTTTTAAGTGCCGCTTACTACCAGTGGATAATTTCAGCAGTTTTGAAATTCAAGTACTTAAGATAAGTACAGAGAATGATCTTCTCTGTGCTTTGATCTATCGACCTCCCTATTATAATAAGATGTTTCTGCAGGAATTTTCAGATTTTTTATCTTCTATGGTACCCTATTTTGACAAATTATTAATTTTAGGAGATTTTAATATACATGTGTGTTGTCCCTCTCATCCTTTGGTTAAGGAATTTCTTCAAATTATTGACTCGTTTAATCTCACTTTGTCTATCACAGAAGCTACTCATAAAAAAGGCCATACTCTTGATTTGGTGATTTCAGCAGGTCTCTCTGTCAGTAATATAGAAGTTGATGAAATCTGTTTATCTGATCATAAGCCAGTATTGTTTAAAACTGTACTCAATACTTCAAAGGTTAATGTTAAGTCTTCTGATCATCCAATCCGGTTTGTTAATTCTGCCACATCTAAACATTTCGAAGATGCATTTTTTAGTGATGCTTGCCTTACTGTGTCTTCATTCTCAGAGATGTCTATTGATGATCAACTTAATTATTTTAACACTCTGTGTGGTAATGTTTTGGACGTAGTTGCACCATTTAAAATTAAGAAATCTAAGTTAAGGTTGCAACCTTGGCTTAATAATGATACTCGTGCCTCCAGACAGGAATGGAGGAAAGCTGAAAGAAAGTGGAAGAAAGATAAGCTCCAAGTATCCTATGAAATTATGAAACATTGCATGGTGAGCTACCAGCACTCTGTTAAGGCTGCTAGGGAAAAATATTTTTCTAGCCTGATAGCAAAGCATGCACACAGTCCAAAGACCCTGTTTAGTACATTACACAATGTACTAAATCCAAATTCACTCTCATTTCCTGATGCTACATCTACAATCTGTGATTCATTTTTGAATTTTTTTGTGGATAAAATTAATACTATTCGTTCTTGTATCCCCAAGTTTGATTTTAACGCACCTGTTAATGACCCATGTTCGGCCTGCTTAACTAAGTTTGAGCCTATTTCTTCTACTTTTCTTGTTGAGCTTTTCAAGAAAATGAAGCTTTCCTCTTGCTCCTTGGATGTGGTGCCTCCTCGTCTTTTTAGGGAAGTGTTATGTGTAGTTGAACCCTTTGTTTTAACTATTATAAATAGCAGCCTATCTCAAGGCACTGTTCCATCAATCCTGAAACATGCAGTAGTGAATCCACTCCGCAAAAAGCCCAGTTTAGATCCTTATATTTTAGATAACTATCGTCCAATTTCAAAATTACCATTTTTATCAAAAGTAATGGAAAAAGCTGTTTTCCATCAATTGACGGTATTTTTAAGTGAGAATAATTTATTAGACAAATTTCAGTCTGGTTTCAGACAACATCACAGTACAGAGTCAGCTTTGCTGAAGGTATTGAATGATCTTTTGCTGGCTGTGGATTCGGGTAACTGTGCAATCTTGTTCCTTCTGGACCTCAGTGCTGCATTTGATACCATTGACCATGCTATCTTGCTTGAACGGTTGAGTAACTGCTTAGGAATTCAAGGTACCGCATTGAATTGGTTTAAATCGTATCTCTCTGATAGAACATTTTCTGTGGAAGTTGGGAATTTTTCTTCCTCTTCTGTACCATTAACTTGTGGTGTACCTCAGGGGTCTATTTTGGGCCCAATGTTGTTTTCGCTGTATGTACTCCCTTTAGGTTCGATTTTTCGAAAGCACAATATTCCATATCACTTCTATGCGGATGATACACAGGTGTATCTCCCTTTGAAAAATGAGGATAATTATGACATGAAGTCTTTGTTGAACTGTTTTGAGGAAGTAAGAGGCTGGCTGGCAGCCAATTTTTTAACATTGAATGACTCCAAAACCGAAATTGTAGTTTTTGGATCACCTGCTTCTAATATACAGATTAAAAAACAACTGGGTCCTTTAAGTGGAAATTTTGCTGCTTATACCAGAAATTTGGGAGTGATTTTTGATAACGGCCTTAAATTTGACAAACAAATTAACTCAGTAGTGAAGAGTAGCTTTTATCATTTGAGATCTATTGCGAAATTAAAAGCATTTTTAACAGTAAAAGATCTGGAGATAGTGATTCATGCCTTTATTTCATCTAGGCTGGATTATTGTAACTCGCTATACCTTGGGGTAGCTAAGTCCTCCTTATCCCGCCTACAAACTGTACAAAATGCTGCCGCCAGGCTTCTTACTGGTACTCGAAAGAGGGAACATATTTCGCCGGTTCTGGCTGCGCTTCACTGGTTGCCGGTCGAGTACCGTGTCAAGTTTAAGGTCTTGTTGTATGTGTTTAAGGGGTTGAATGGCCAAGCTCCTCAATACATTACAGATCTTCTCCACCGGAAATGTTCTAGACCCTTAAGGTCCTCGAACAAGTTGATGCTCAGTGTGCCTCGATCTAGATTGAAATTAAAAGGTGATCGTGCTTTTTCTGTCGCTGCCCCGCGTCTGTGGAATGATTTGCCGGAACACCTAAGATTGTCTTCCACTGTTGATAGTTTTAAATCTTCACTAAAGACTTATTTTTTCTCTTTGGCTTTTGGTTAAATGTAATTTTATGATGGGTTTTTATGATGGGTTTATGATGTGTTTGTGTTTGTTGGTGTATTTATGTATTTTATACTGTTTGAACTGACTGTACAGCACTTTGGTCAGCAGTGCCTGTTTTAAACGTGCTCTATAAATAAAAGTGCCTTGCCTTGCCTTGCCTTGCACAGGCTCTAGTTCTGGGCCTGCGACCCCTTTGCTTAGGCTGTTTCTCATGTTGACTCGGCTGCAAAAATCCACAAGGTAACAACAAGTCACGATGTAATGTCCTGAGGGGACCACTCTGCCCAACTGGTCGGACAGTGTACACCGGTAAATCGCCCGCTCTCCTAACCACTTCTTGAATTCCTTGCTCCCACTTGTCTGCGAGCTTGTGCTTTCCTCGCAACCTAACATTGCGCACAAGAACTCTGTCACCCTCTTCCAAGGTTGAATCAACCACACGTTTATCAAACCTTCCCTTGTTGCGCTTTGCTATCTTATCAGAATTCTTCTTAGCTATTTCATAGCTCTCTCGCAACCGTTCTTTCAAATCTTTAACGTACTGAGAGTGAGATTTAGCTGGAGATTCTGCTGGCAATCCAAAAGCTAAATCTACAGGCAACCGAGGAAGACGTCCAAACATAAGCTCATAAGGAGCATACCCTGTTGTATCATTACGCGTACAATTGTATGCATGTACCAAGGGCTTTACAAACTCCTTCCACCTAGACTTCTTCTCATTCTCTAGCGTTCCCAACATTTGGAGAAGCGTCCGGTTAAAACGCTCTACCGGGTTACCCCTGGGGTGATAAGGCGTAGTACGAATCTTGTGAATACCCGCTACATGACACAACTCTTTGATTGTACGGGATTCAAAATCAGGTCCTTGGTCACTATGTAGCTTTTCGGGAAACCCATAATGTACCAGGAAGTTTTCCCACAAACTCTTCGCAACTGTACGAGCCGTTTGATTCTGGGTCGGTACTGCTACGGCGTATTTCGTGAAATGATCCGTAATAACCAATATGTTACTGGTATTACTGCGGTCTGGCTCTAATGACAAGAAGTCCATACAGACCAACTCCAAGGGTCTACTGGTTTGAATGTTAACCAGGGGAGCGGCTCTGTCTGGAGGTCTTTTTCTACGCACGCAACGTTCACACGTCTTGATCTTCTTCTCCACGGCTTGGGACATTCTTGGCCAAAAGAATCTGGACCTCACCAAGTCTAAAGTCCTCTCAATACCTAAGTGCCCCATATCATCGTGAAGACTACGCAACACCATGTCTCTTAGTCCAACTGGCAAAACTAACTGATAGTGAGAGACTCCGTTCTCTTGCTTCTTTCTATACAACACTCCGTTCTTCAACTCAAATCGACTCCATTCTCTCAACCACAATGCTAAATCAGATGGCTGACCCCTCAGGGTACCTGGCTTAGTTCCATTTCTCATCCACTCAACTATCATCTTGAGCTCCGGATCTTTCCCTTGCCATTCTGCCAATGCTGCCTTAGAGAGATTAAGGAGATCAGGTAGACCATGCTCAGCCTCGTGCTGCAACTCATTCGGCAAGGCATCAACACAATGAGTGAGGGACTCGACCAATGTAACAGAAGGGTGTGTCAAACTGAGACTTTCAGGTAAACTAATCACCTCATGTCTCTCACAAATGGCTTTCACAACATCTGCCATGAGAAAATCAGATTCGTTTCCAGGCTCCGCAAGGTGATGAAGTGCAAACTTCTCAATTCTTTCCCGTTCTTTCTGAGAGACCAAATCATCAAAAGGCTCACCATGTGGACGCCGGGAAAGACCGTCCGCATCCTGATTCTGACTCCCAGCCCTATATTGGAGCTTGAAAGTGTAGGTTGACAAACTAGACAGCCAACGGTAGCTGGTAGCATCAAGTTTCGCAGATGTTAAAACGTACGTCAAGGGATTACTGTCCGTTACAACAGTGAAGTCTGTACCATACAAATAATCACTAAACTTAGCTGTGACAGCCCACTTCAATGCAAGAAATTCCAACTTATGTGCCGGATATTTCGCCTCACTTTTTGTCAATCCCCTACTGGCGAACGCTACCACTCGCATCTGCCCTTCCTGCTCCTGGTACAATGCCGCACCCAGCCCCGTAGTACTAGCATCAGTGTGGAGCGTATACGGAAGTCTGGGGTCAGCAAAGCCCAGGACAGGAGCAGAGGTCAACTTTGAAATAACATCATCAAACGCATTCTGACATGCATCAGTCCATCGATCACCAAACTGCTCTTTCGTGTTAAAATACTCGCTCCCCTCTCGCTTCCCACTGCGGCCCCTGCGCAGTGGAGGGTACCCTACAGTGAGTCCCGTGAGAGGCTTGACCATTTTCGAGTAGTCACGCACGAACCTCCTATAGTACCCCGCAAAGCCTAAGAAAGCTCTCAACTCTTTTAAATTTGTGGGCCTCGGCCAAGTTTTTAGAGCTTCAATCTTAGCCGGGTCAGTCTTTACTCCGTCCTTTGAAACAACATGCCCCAAATACTTGACTGATGTCTGAAAGAAACGGCATTTTTCAGGCGCTAGCTTCAACCCGTACTCTTTAAGCCGGTTTAGGACCTGGACTAACCGCGACTCATGTTCTTCTAAAGTCTCTGAAAAGACAATCAAGTCATCAATGAAAACTAAGACCTGCTTCCTGTGAAGATCACCCATACACCGCTCCATTAACCTCTGGAATGTACTTGGCGCATTTGTGATTCCCTGAGGCATCCTATTGAATTCCCAGAAGCCTAGGGGACATACGAAAGCAGTCTTGCACTTATCAGCTTCATCCATTTCGATCTGGTAGAATCCAGACTTCAGATCAAGTACCGAGAACCATTTGGAACCAGTAAGCACAGAAAAGACCTCCTCTAGATTTGGTAGCGCGTAAGCATCCTTAATCGTTTGGGAGTTCAACTTCCGAAAGTCGATGCAGAGCCGAACCGAACCATCTTTCTTCCGGACCACCACTATGGGCGAAGAAAAGGAAGACTCGGACTCGCGAATGACTCCTGCAGAAATCAATTCCTGAAGATGCTTTCGAACGGCATCGATGTCTTGAGGGTGAATTGGACGCGCCCTATGCTTAAAGGGTGTCTCATCTGCCAATCTAATCTGGTGCTTCACTTGACTAGTACAACCAAAGTCAAGATCATGCAAAGAGAAAACTTCAGGCATGGAATTTAGCCGGTTCGAAATTCGCTCTTTCCAATGTGAAGGCAAAGGAGAACCTCCAAAGTCAAAGGTAAGGTTGGCAGAGGTAGGTGCTGATGACTCTACTCCGCAAGAACTCTTGGTTCTCTCTATCACTTCCTCTACAGCGTAAATCTCCGCAAGTATAGCTTTAGGAGGAATTGTTATATCAGTCCGAGTGTCATTCTTAAGCAGAACTGACAGCTGAGAGGATCGTCTGGATGGCAAAGTGTGTACACAACTTGCCACCGAAAGACCGCTGAACGCTGGGGTTGAAGGCGGTTCAAGAGCTATCAATTTCTCTAAGCAAGGTTCCCGAAGCTGAACATAGCCATTCAAGACTACTGTATTTCCGGCAGGCACAACCTCAGGGATACTCCCCATCAATTTCACATGTCCTAATGGTTCACTGCTAGCTTGCCTCCTTCTCGCTTCAAGGACTTTAAGCACTGCCTGATACCCATGAAGATTAGAACAAGGATTATTCTGTTTCTCGTTGATACAGTGACCATAAAGCACATCCAAGGAGTTGGTACCTACTAGAACTTGCGACAGACTATTGAGGTCCGGAACTACCAAAGCTAAGGTAGGGATTTCAACTTCTGCACCCACGAACTCTTTCGGAAACTTCAAGACCAACTCTATGTACCCTAGATATGGAACTGCTTGTCCATTGGCTCCTTCTACCTCTAGTAGGTTTCCCAATGACTTCAACGGATGATCAGACAGGTGCGACTCGTAAAACGACTGGGGAATGGTAGTAACCTGAGATCCTGTGTCTAGAAGACAACTAATTTCTTTACCCCCAATGACAATATGCGCTGTGCACTTTACTCCTACTAACCCCTCTGGCAGGTTCTTTAAGGGTGATCTATTCTGATTACTCGCGACGGCCGCTTGTCTATAACACTTAGGGCGGTTAAAGTTACACCTCGTCTCTGTATGCCCCGCTACAGAAACGCCCCTTAGTTTAAAGACAAGGAAGAATTCCCGTGCAGAGAGTCCCACTGGGCCTGCTGCTCTCTCAGCTTACGACGCTTTTCTTCAACTCTCAAGGGGTTTGCTGGATTATCACAGGCAACAGCCAAATGACCGTTCTCTCCGCATCGGAAACAATATCCGGGACGAGGCCGATTGGTCATTGGTTGGGCCCTTCTAACATCTCGACCAGTATCTGTCTCTATCAAATTCTGAGGCGGAAAAACTCGAGGACCAGCAGTCACACGGGAGTGATCTCTAAAATTTCTCTGAGCAACATTCTGAGCTTGCAGTTCAGCTACCTGTCGTCGTAGGTTAGCGACTTCTAAGCTATCTGAATCTTCACGTTTTGCTTCTTGAGTCATGGAAACTTGCATAGCGGCTATCTGAGCGCGCAACTCTTCTACTACTTTTCTCAAAGCATCAAATTCTGTTTTCTCAGAACATCCGCTCTGGCGTTTCTGATCTGAATTTCTACCTAAAGTAGCAAGTTGAGCCTGAGCTTCTGCAAGTTGCTTTCTCAGAGAATCTGTTTCAGAACTACTAGCATTTGGTGTTTCTTGAGAATACACTGACACTTGCTGGGTGGCAGCTCGAGGTTTCGGGTAACCAACAGGAGTTTTTGGCAACCCAAGGTGCTTTTTCATTCTCTCTTCTTTGGAAGTACGTTTATTCTCTTCTGTTCGAATTAACACAACCAACTCAGCGAAAGTGAGTGGCTGGGTTCCGCTCTTCCCTAACTGAAGGCTGTCAATGAGACCATTATCCCAACATCCCCTCATAAACTGCTTCAAAAGACAACGATCATGATCTTTCTCCGCGATACCTCCCCTCTTAATCGTTGAACTCAGAAGAACTTGCAACCGGTGCAAGAAATCTGATGACTTTTCACCTTGGTTCTGTAAAGTGCCCATAAACTTGGCCAACAGTTCGTCACCATCCTCTACGGAACCATACACTGATTCTAGCAACTCAAGGTACACCGCAGGCAAAGCTGGAGGTCGCACATGCTTCACTACGTCTGCGGCAGGAGACAACAAGCTATCTAGGATCCTACGTACTCTTTGCAAATCGGAAATAGCCGGATCACTTAGCAGGAGTTCTACACTTACTCGCCAAGTGTCAAAGTCAGGTTCATTTGGAGGACGCGGGCACCTCCCTGAGAAATTCCTAAGACGGACTGAAGTTTGCTGTAACATCGCAGCATCAGCTGACTTCACTATGTGCTCTACAACCATCTTCTGAATACCTGGTGGGTCTACAACGTTCATGGGGAAACCAGAACGAGTAGTCACTGTAACACCATCAACGGTGGTTTCTGGAAAGGCCATAGGGCCCGTCTGTCTCTTGATTGGGTCTTTGAATTCTAAATCTCGCATTCCTACTGTTTCTGCTTTACTGGAATCATCACAGCTCACATTTCGCGCTCTCTCTGGAGTACAGTTGGTAGAGTGAACTTCCTGGAATTCATTCAACTCCTCCTGAAACACATTTGGAAGAGGTTTCTCACTGGCCGTCTGGTTACAGACGCTAGCCAAAGCTCGTACTTGAAACATGACACTTGGATTCGAAAGACTTCCCAAAGTTATGGGTAACATTGGCGCTAAGTCCAGCATTGCAGAGTTGTGAGCATATTCTACAATGGCATGCTGATGGAACTCAGACGTTTGATCGTCAATTATCAAATTACGTTTAACTGAGCCATACCTTTGCAAGAAAGTACTCAGCTCATCATCTGTTTCGGTCAACGTGAGACCTTTGACAAGAAGCGCATTCGCTACGTCCACACTCTCTCTCTCTCAATTATTTCCATTGTCACAACGCAAGATCAACGCTTCTGAGAAAAATTTGGTTTCTTATTAGCTTGTTTCCTACTACTATCCTTGTTGCTAAGCAACAGTCTCCTGGCTGGCTCGCCAACTTTCTGTAACCTGCGTCGCGGCGACAGTGCAACCCTCACTTACAAACAGCGAAATATGCAAATGAGCGTGAAGTGCACCGCTTCAAAATTTGGACCAGTGACCAGAAGACCAGATTCGCTCAAGAGACTGCGTCAACAGCAAGGGGAGAAAGAATTTGTGACAAACACTCTTTGGTTAGAAAATTTAGTATGATGTATTTAAGGAATTTTAAATAATAAAGCAGTGAAATTTAAAACATCACATCACACAGGAGGGAAAGAAAAAAAATAGATATAATGACCAGGAGAACAGCAAAGATTTGCTGTGGAACAAATAAATGTAACCTTAATATAAACCCTAATTTATATTTCCTATTTAGTTTATAATTATTATTGTTTCTCTTTTTTATTACCTATTTAGTTTCAAGCTAATAAATTTAATTGACCCTTATTCTATTAATATATGTATATAATTTATTTGTTTACCTATTTATTCAATTTGTTTCTAATTGGCTTATTTAAGGTTAAGTAAACGTTTAAATTCAAATGCAATCCTTCCAAATGATAACCCTATAAGAATACCCTTTTTACTCTCGTTCTCCAAGAAAAATAAATAAATATAAAATCTAAAATCAAAATGAAATACAATAGAATTTGAAAGAAAAAAAATAACAGTAGAGAAAATAAAATACAGGTCAAAATTTACTGCTTAATTAGCAGTCTCAAATTCAATACAATTCAGATTCCTTTTTTCTTTTTTTTATGTATATAATTTATATACACACTAATTCTCAGTTCCAGTTCGAATGCCGCTCTCACGAGATCCCTCTTCCGCAATGTATCTCGGATCAACACAGTTCAATTCAGATGTGTGCACAATCATACCACTCCGTTCGTTCCTTGATTCACAAGCTCGGTCCTTCCTTATATGGGCATTGGGCAAATGGCTCGCCAGTTCCCGCTCGCAACGGTTTTTTTTTTCCCCGATGTGAAGCAAGCAGGGACAATTCACATACAATTCTTCTTCAAAATCGTCCGGTGTCCAGGAAATGTGCAGCATCCGACTCAGAAATGACAAAAAGTAGAAAAGAAGAAGAAAAAAACAAGAAAAAAGGGAAAAAGGAAAGAAAGAAAAGACCCAACCAAGAGAACTCAATTCTCGGCTATGAAGGGAAAAAACTCCCAACTTTGGATATGCACTCTCTTCGTAGCGGTCAATAACACGTTCACTCGTAACGTTTGACCGATGAAACTCAATCTGCACTTTAATCTAAAAGTCTCTCTAGTGTTTCTCTGATTTCACTCTTGGTTTGTTCGTTCTAATTCTCTCTCTTGGTTCTTTCTTTAGGATCGCACCAGCAGTTTCTCTAACTTGAACTAGCCGCTTCACTGTCTCGTAAAAAGTGTTGCATCATCCTTGCCCTGAGTCCACCTATTAAGGCGGGGCTAACTCCCACTCGTTGAATTGGACCAATCTTTGCCTTGCTAAATTGGATAACTTTTCTAGATGAGTTTTATTTTATTTTATGCATTTTCTTATTTTCTCTTAGAATCTTAAACTTTCTATTTTTTTTTTCTTTCCCCACAGATATGAATAAAATAACTGTTTTATATATTCACAAGTGTTAGTCTTTTTTTTTTTTCTCTCTCCTTACATCAACAGAATCTCTTTAGTGACCTGGGTTACACCAACAACAAGCTTCATTGTCATTCAATGGTCATAAAGGACCGGGTGATTGCCCACCGCAATAATTAGTTTCTCCTCCATTTTAAAATTTATCCTCAGTTTGCTGCTCTTGAACAGGATGAACGTGATTGGCTGCCGCCTGGCTACTGTATTTGCATAGAGCGATCTGATTGGCTGACGCTTCCGTCGGCGGCGCTTCACTGGCGTTGCTCGCGGCAGAAGTTGAAAAATTCTCAACTTCTGCCGCGAGCAACGCCAGTGAAGCGCCGCCGACGGATCCACAATTCTTTTCGGCAACGCTTGACGTCACCCATTCAAAGTCAATGGGAAGCGTTGACGCTGATGCCCCGTGTGAACGTACCGTTTACGCCCCTTCCGTAAAACCCCGCTGGACCTCTAGGTTGAAAAGTCGTCAATGCAAGTGAATGTGAGAAAATAATTATTTTCTGGTCCCGTTTGAATTGTGCCATGAATGTGAACATATGTTGTCTGTGAATTTTTTATATAATTTTTCATGTTACGAGTTTGACAGTATATGGTATGGTTCTTCGGCTAGCAGTTGTGGAAAAGACATAACGAGAAAGACTACATGTCGCCTATGTGACGTCACCCCATAAAGTTGACTTACCCGTGGTTTTCGCCAACCTCAACGATTTTGTCCTCTCCCTGAAAGAAGGCGGTGAAGTGCACCAAAGACACAGTCATGTTTAGCGGGATCCGTGAGCTAGTGTCCGTGTGCGAGTGGTGGTGTTGACGTTTCAAACGCGTCGAAAGCATCGAAGAGTTGTAGTCCACAAAGTGCTCTCACACAAAGTCTAACCGTATCAAATTATTTTCTCCCATTCACTTGCATTGGCGATTTTTCAACCTAGAGGTCCAGCGGGGTTAGCGGAGGGGGCGGGACTTACCAGCTCTATTCATAGACGCCATTTTGGCTGCTTACGTTGCTGCGATATGTCAACGCGTCCGCCATATAGGCGGTGGGCCGGACCTCGAAATTACGAATTTAATACTTACCTCTCAGCTGTGTACGTTTTTTTTTGCTGAGGTCATGTAATAAAATCGTATAAGTACTACAGACATTGTTTCCAACTTTGTTGTTTGCACATTTGACGCAAAATGTCCTTACAAACTCTTACTTTTTTAAACCGGCAAGTAAGCAGGAGTACTAATCATAACGTTAGAAAACCTCCCGTTTCCTTGACAACCAATGTAAATAATGAACACAGATTCTACAGCGGAGGCAAAGTAATCTTTGTCAGTGACCAGGAAGCTGCGTTCTTGAAATTTAAATTTTGCTTTAATCATTAAAAATGTAATTTTAGTAATGTAGTTCAGTAATACTGAGGTAAAAATGAGGTGTTTTATCCATTTAGCCTCAAATGTAAAAAGCCATGTAACTCCCTTTTCCCAGACAAGTTGGGCAAAGTCTGTTCAATGTGCACACAAATTATTTTTATTAATGAAATGTAACGGCACATCCGTATGTCTTATTTTCCTAATGTCTGGTACCGTTAAACATGTTTTCACGTGAATGAATAATGATATGCAGATGAGGATATGCATAGTAAAACTAGGCGTTGTAAACTCCATATATGGTTATTTCGGGGAGGAGACGCATGTGCGCACAATCTTACGCTGATGAAATTTTTGGCTTTATTTGTGATTTATAAAAATTTATACTTTTAGTAAGGATCCTACGCACCGTTTTATAAATGAGGCCCCAGAGCATGTGAGTAAAGCGGAGCGGTGTGACGCTTAAATATAAGTTAAAAAAAACTTAAACATACGTTTCATTTATACGTTTAACCCCTTACTAGTCAGCCCCAATTTTGGCAAGTGCTGCATACATGACATACCCACATTAAAAAGGTTGCTGCTCAGAAGTCATTCTGAATAGACACATAACCAACATATATTTAGAAATCCAACCCTTGAGAGTTTACATTTCAAGACTCAAAATTAACCAGACTGTTTTTAATATTGAGGTATGCTCAAACATAGAAACAAAAACAACAAATATTAAGAATATATTTATTAAATGTATAAAAAAATTGTGTGAATTTAGGATTGCAACTTATAACCACAACTAAAACATGGGGAAGACAATCATCCCGCACATCCTATTCTATAATAAAATCAGCTAATCGAATATTCGAAAATCGTGACTCATCCCTAATTAATATAGTATTATTGTGTAAGTGGATGACATGACAAGTAGCAAAAGGCAGTGTAAGTGGGGTCAAAAGTTCATAGCAAATTTAAAAATAAAACAATGTAGCAGCATCATAGTGTAAACTACCAGTGTATTTGTGCAAGAGTCAATCAGCTGCCCTTAGGTTACTGGAGGGTGGGGGTGGAAGGAAGAGGCTCTCTATGATTCCCCTATAGAAAGTTAAGAGGATGGATTTTTTGCGAGATGAGCCTTCCTCAACTGTGGGAGGAAGTGCAGAGGTTTTTGGAATTTCTTGGCCAGGTTCCATTGGTGGTGTCGATAGATCAAGATGGGTCATCTGTGATGTGGATACTAAGCAACTCTGTGATCTTGACCTGCTCCATCATGGTGCTGTTGATGTGATGATTGTCAACGATCACCTCTGTAGTCATTTGGGTGTGGAGAGATATGATGTTGTCCGGTCCGTGTCTGTGTTAGATAAACAACTGAATTATATTCAGATAAATAAACACAGAAAGCGCACATTACTAGATAATTTTAAATCACATTTTTCATCTTGACATTTGTATTAAGATGCTAACCATCTTAAACGAGCTTGACAAGACTACTGCAGTTCTGACCACAAATAATTTTGTTAAATAGCTCAAAATCTTTAACTAAAATATTTTTCCACCATATTCCATCTTATACCTGTTCTGTTGTGTAGGTGAAGCCCAACCACTGACAGATGTAAGCTACCATGCACAGAATTGTGTCATTGTATAAACTGTGACAATCAACCATAATTGGCTTAAATAACTCCATGACTACCACTATAAAGTTGATTTGAAATCATTCTTTATTTTGGTTTGCACTCTTTTTAGCTGATAATTAGTCTAGCTTACTTGTAGCCTAGGTAGCTTGCTGTAACCAACCTGGACATACCCTCCCGTTTACCCCGTGATTCTCCCTTAGTCAGACTTATTTCCTGCTGTCTTCCCGTTTAAAAATTTTCCCGTAATAATCCCGTATTTGAATACTCTTTGCTTAGTTCATTGTGTATGTACTGAATGATTATTTTGGATTAGCCTAAGCAACATACCGTTAGACCTAGCTTTACTGCTCCACTACCAACATTCTTTCGTGGCTAACGTTACTGTTCTCATCAACGACAACGCATATATTCACGGCGAACTATAGCTTGCAGTCTTAAATACAACTTATATGAAAAGCATTAAGATATAGGGGTGTATAATCATTGTAAAACAAATCTTACCTTGACGTTGTCTTGCCGAGACACACCGGTCTCTCCAGGTTGGGTTGTAGACTCATGGATTTGGCTTCAGACTGACGCGACGCCGGTTCAACGAATACCGTGATTGGCCAAATCAATTCAACAAGGTAACAACACAAGCGTTGATTGGAACTCACTCCGGCCAACGTTTGTGATCAGCTAGCGAAATTAAATCTATTTTTATACTTTAATGTGCAACAATTGGCGTTGGAAACAATCGGTAATCTTTTTGTGAATTATTCATACAGACAAATAAAAAAAATGAGCCAGACAGCTGCTGGGTAACTGTCAAATCAAAAACTAAACGAGATAGACGGACTTGGCCCACTGCCTAATATTGCTGAGGGCGCTGGTAACAAATGCAAACGGGTGAGCTGCGGTTCTCTTACGAGAGGTCTCTCGTATTGCGTAAGGTTAGCTTACGCATCGGGAAAGTCTTCTTTCTTCGAGATCTGAAGCCAAAAAATTATCCTTAATTTTGTATACATTGTCAACGCAGTGCAGCAGCCGACAGACCTAGGCAGGCTGTATAAGCGTGCTCATTGGCTGCTCGGCGGCAACTGCTTAAGCCTATCGGTGAGCGCTCTGAACGCGGCAACCAATGAGGGCGCTTCGCGCCCTCCGCACCCTTCTAACCGTCAGAATGGGTGTGGCCAGCGTGTATATATTCAGCGCTCATAGGCTAAAATTCTGATTTTCTTGTCTTCAGCGACGCTCTTCGCATCGCTGGATCTTGAGAGCCGCCGCCGTTGAAACCAGCGACCAGCAAGCTTAGGACAGCGCCTGAAGAAGCCGGCCGTCTTCGCCGCCTTCAGCCATCCGTGCCTGCTACGCTATCCGGCGACATATCCTTTACATTATTACTGTTTCTGTGTGTACTCTAAAAGAGCACGAGGCGTTTTTGTAAAAACGCCTCGTTTTGCGGCTCGTGCCGCGCCCCGCTCAGCAACGGAGACCGCCACCTCTCTGCGCTCTCCACCTGGGCCGCGGGCACGCCGCCACCGCACTCTCCGAGTGCGAAGAGCTTTCAATGTCGACCCTGCGGGCTCGACTTGAAGCTTTCGACCAAGCTGTCGCTCCGCCTGTCCCTGCCGGGCCGCGCAATAAGAAGCGCCGCTCGCAGCGACCACCGGAGACTGTTGTGACTGAGGAGCTCGCCGGAACCTCTCCCTCGAGCTCTCTCTCGCCCTCTCCCTCCCGGCCGCTCAACCGCCGGCTCTGCCCGCGCCGCCGCCGCGTCAGGAGATGAGGCGAATGTGATAGATACCCGTACTCTCCCTCTGTTCGAGCCGTGCAACTACGCCGCTCACAAGGGATGGCAGAAGCGGACGGTCTCGGAGCGAGTTTCCTCTCCCTCTGTTCGAGCCGCGCAAACTGAGCCGCTCACGAGGGATGGCAGGAGCGGACGGTCTCGGAGCGAGTTTCCTCTCCCTCTGTTCGAGCCGCGCAAACTGCGCCGCTCACAAGGGATGGCAGGAGCGGACGGTCTTGGAGCTCTCTTTACGTTACAAGAAAGCTACTCCGTCCTCGCGCGTCACTCACCGGTGAAAGGGGAACAGAGTGTTTTCGTCCCGCCGTGGCCTGGACTATAACCTCCATTCTCACACATTTCTCAGTCCCCTCTTAAGTTCAGGCGACTGGAATTGTTACTATTGCAGTATACGAGCCTGTTATAAATACACGCTCGCCTGCAAGCAAACGCCGTCACAAGACATGATGACGCTAACCGAGTACTAATGTATTCTCCCCTGTGGCTCAGTGGCGGAATCCTAGACTGTCAAGCTAGAGACCGGGGTTCGATCCCCGCTCTCGCGGCAGTTAAAGTTTATGCTGTTCGCTTCTCCGAGCTCGCGGCCAGTTTTTCTTACATACAGAAAACAAGCCCGCTCTCTCCCTCGTTGGGCCGCGCAGATTGCGCCGTTCAAGGGATGACAAAGCGGACGGTCACGAGCAGCGTTCAGCGTGCGCGCCTCACTCGCCGGCGAAAAGAGAAGAGAGTGTGTTAGTCTCGCTACGGCTGGACAACCGCCAATCCTCACACATTTCTCAGTCCCCTCTTAAGTTCAGGCGACTGGAAATATTACTATTGCAGTAAACGAGCCTGTTTTAAACACACGCACGCCTGCAAACAAACGCCGACGCGACACATGAGGTCGCTTTTTATATGCTCGCGCTAACTGAAAGCTTATGTGTTTTCCCCTGTGGCTCAGTGGCAGAATCATACGCTTTCATGCGAGAGATCCGCGTTCGATCCCAGCTCTCGGGGAAGATAAAAATTTATGCTGCTTGCTTCTCCGAGCTCGCGGCCAGTCTTTCTTACTTACAGAAAGCGAACCCGCCTCTCGCACCACACCTTCTCAGGGTGCTCGAGTATTTTTGAGCGTCTAAACACGAGAGAAGAAAAGACGGTTAAATCCCGCAGCCCTGCGGCTGGACCACCGTCGAAGCTTAACGCTGTCAGTCCCCGTTGCCACGGCTACTGCAGCTGTTTACCCCGCAGTCAACGAGCCGGTATCTACCCGCTCGCCTGCGCGCATCCGCCGTTCTCACGGCAACCCAGAAAAATTTCAAAAGAGCATATGTCTGGTTGCACGGCTGACGCCGTATGTGTTTCTAGTACAGTGAATGTGCCCACGTTCTGTGCTCACCCCTGTACACAAGCACTATACATCCCGTGTCTCTCACAGAGCCCACTCTCATGAAGCAGGCAAAAGCCGCTTTAGTGTTAAAAGTAGGTCACGTGTCCACTTATCCGTGCCCACACCTACTCACTGCCCGCTCTGTCACACGGCCTCGCACGACCGGTCATGTTTTAAATGTAAGTCCTGTGCCCGCCCTCGAGCGCTCACACATACTAACTACATTTTCGCCCCGACGCCGACATCGCGCGTCGCGCCTCACACTATATGTTCCCCGTCCAAAGCCACCGGGACACTGTGTGTAAAACGGCCAGCTATCGCTACGTGCGATCCGCCGTATCTAACCACCAAGAGCGCGCGCGCCGCGCCCGCCCCTGAATGTAAGTCCTGTGCCCGCCCTCGAGCGCTCACACATACTAACGAACATTTTCGCCCCCGACGCCGCCATCGCGCGTCGCGCCTCACACTTTATGTTCCCCGTCTAAAGCCACCGGGACACTGTGTGTAAAACGGCCAGCTATCGCTGCGTGCGATCCGCCGTATCTAAGCACCAAGAGCGCGCGCGCCGCGCCCGCCCCTCCGTTTCGAGCTCTCGAGCCCGCGATGCGCGGCGATCGGAGCCCGGAGGCCATTCTGCCCCTGGCTGCACACGCAAAAGCGTGGGAAACTATTCCAGGCGCATCAGAACGGGTGCTAAGCACAGTAAAACAGGGCTATACTCTGCAGTTCGCTCGCCGCCCTCCGCGCTTTCAAGCGCGTATCGAGACCAGAGTGAATGGGGAAGTAGCACATCTACTTCGAGCAGAAATAGCTACACTTCTGTGCAAAAGGGCTATAGAACCGGTTTCCCCTTCCATGAGCGAGTCGGGCTTTTACAGCCGTTATTTCCTCGTTCCCAAGAAGGACGGAGCTCCCAGACCAATTTTGGATCTGAGACGTTTGAACAAGGCTCTTATGAGAAGACCGTTCAAAATGCTCACAACCAGACAAATTCTCGCGCAAATTCGCCCGAGGGACTGGTTTATATCTCTCGATCTAAAAGACGCGTGCTTTTCAGATCCTGATAATACCCCGTCACAGGCCATTCTTGAGATTCGCCTTCGACGGTCAGGTATACCAGTACACGGCCCGCCTGTCGACACAGCGCGCGCGCTGCATTCGACGCCTGGCCGCGTCCCTCCGGCCGGGCAGCACCGTACCTCTCAAAACATTTCAGAGGTTACTAGGTTGTATGGCCTCAGCCGCAGCAGTGCTTCGGCTGGGTCTTTTACGAATGCGCCCGCTACAACGCTGGTTGAATGCCCGAGTGCCTCACAGAGCATGGGCTTCCGGCGGTATCCGCATCAGAGTGACTCAGAGCTGCGTTTCAGCTCTGAAGCCCTGGTTAGCGGCCGACTGGTACCAGCGGGGAGTGAAAATGGGAGCTATCTCACACCGCAAAGTTATCTCGACGGACGCTTCCACCTCAGGCTGGGGCGCTCTGTTCGAGGGCAAACCGGCTTTTGGCCTGTGGTCAGACCGGGAAAAATGCCTCCACATAAACTGTTTGGAGATGATAGCGGTCGAGAACGCGCTCAGGCGCTTCCTCCCATTCATACGGGATCACCATGTGCTAGTCCGCTCGGACAACACGTCCGTGGTATCCTATGTGAACCGACAGGGCGGTGTCAGACCCAGGAATCTGTGCAGGCTGACAGAACGCCTTCTCGTGTGGGCTTACCGCTCGCTGCGCTCGCTGAGAGCCGCGCACGTGCCGGGCCACCTGAATGTCGGTCCAGACAGACTGTCCAGGGACAACATTCCCCCGGGAGAATGGTCTCTGCACCCCCAGACAGTCCAGTTTCTCTGGCGCCTATTCGGCAGAGCGGAAATCGACCTCTTTGCGTCGAAAGACAATGCTCAATGCCCGAAGTTTTATTCGAAGAGCGAGGACGCGCTGTCCCAGACATGGCCCAGCCTCCCGCTGTATGCTTTTCCTCCGATCTCCCTGTTGCCACAGGTCATTTCGAGGATCAGAGAAACGCACCACTCAGTGCTGCTTATAGCCCCGCGATGGGAAAACCAAACTTGGTACCCAGAGCTAGTGAGGCTGTCGCACTCACCCCCATGGCCGATCCCGGTGAGAAAGGATCTCCTCTCCCAAGCCGGTGGATCGATCTGGCATCCCCATCCAGAGCGCTGGTCGCTGCATGCATGGGTGATCAACGGATACCCGTTGACCTGTCAGAAGGGGTCGTGAACACGATCACACAGTCGAGAGCCCCCTCCACGAGACGGCTCTACGCGTCTAAATGGTCGGTGTTTTCTAAATGGTGCGCTACTAAAAACTTGGATCCGCGCGCATGCGGGGTCCCGCGGGTGCTCTCCTTCTTACAAGAGCTGTTGGAAAAGGGCAGATCCCCTTCCACGCTCAAAGTATATGTGGCCGCTATTGCAGCGTTCGCTGAGACGACGCGCGGCCGGGCAATGGGAAGGAATGAGCTCATTATCCGCTTCCTCAGAGGAGCTAGACGGATGAATCCCCCGCGGCCCCCCTCGGTTCCCTCGTGGGATCTGTCCTTGGTCCTAGCGGCCCTAGAGGCTTTTCCCTTTGAACCGCTTGAATCCGCGGATCTAAAGTATCTGTCGCTTAAAACCGTTTTTCTGATAGCTCTGTCTTCAGTCAAACGAGTGGGTGATTTGCACGCGCTATCTGTTAGCCCTGCATGTCTTGAGTTCGGGCCGAATGACTCGAAAGTCATTCTCAGACCGAGACACGGTTACATCCCCAAAGCGATTGGAACCCCGTTTAAGGCACAAGTTATGTCCCTCTCGGCTCTGCCAGCATCCGACAGTGGGGACAGTGATAACCTCCTATGCCCTCCGGGCGCTGAGAGTTTACATCACGCGCTCCGCCGCTTTCAGGCGTTCAGAGCAGCTCTTTGTTTCCTTCGGCGGACGCACCAAGGGTCTTGCCGCCTCGAAACAGAGCTTGTCCAGGTGGATAGTGGACGCGATAGCAGCAGCTTATGCCTCCAGACACCTGCAGTGCCCTCTGGGCATCAGAGCCCACTCCACTAGAGGCATGGCCTCGTCATGGGCCTGGTCCAGCGGAATTTCTAATCACGGTATTTGTATGGCGGCGGGCTGGGCCTCCCCATCAACATTCGTGAGGTTTTATAACCTGGAAGTTCCTGCCCTACAGGCAAAAAGACTGTCAGCATAAGTGACATGTATGCTCTGCCCATTTCTCGTGTGCAGACTACGTTCATATGCTGGCGCTATTCTGGTACTATACTCAGGGTGAAGTGTTTGACTCAGACCGGCTGATCCGCTCTGTTTCCTATTTCCCGTTACGCGCTGTTGTCGGTGCTGGCCCGCGCTGCTGGCCGCCCGTATTATTCTCTGTCGCGCGGGAATTTTTCCCTTCATGTGAGACCGACTATGTCGTTTTTCTCCTACCCTTATGAGTGCTTATGTACTGTATGGGCTCGCTCTGCCGGCCCTACTGTTTGTACTGTTATATGTTTATAGACCGGCCGCGCCGCTCTATTTCATATGCTGCATGAAGTGCCTGTACTGCGCTGGCCCGTCTCTCCGACCGGCCACATTTCCCAGCAGAGTGTTTTCCCCGGTTTCCCTGGGATTCATGGGCTGGATGCTCGGCGCACACGGCGTTGACAAAGGGTTCCCGATGCGTAAGCTAACCTTACGCAATACGAGAGACCTCTCGTAAGAGAACGTACTCGGTTACTAATGTAACCTCGGTTCTCTCTAGAAGAGGGAACGAGTATTGCGTAACCTGCCGTGTCGCGCCACGAGCTTTTGCGCTTCAGACTGCGAAAACCAGAATTTTAGCCTATGAGCGCTGAATATATACACGCTGGCCACACCCATTCTGACGGTTAGAAGGGTGCGGAGGGCGCGAAGCGCCCTCATTGGTTGCCGCGTTCAGAGCGCTCACCGATAGGCTTAAGCAGTTGCCGCCGAGCAGCCAATGAGCACGCTTATACAGCCTGCCTAGGTCTGTCGGCTGCTGCACTGCGTTGACAATGTATACAAAATTAAGGATAATTTTTTGGCTTCAGATCTCGAAGAAAGAAGACTTTCCCGATGCGTAAGCTAACCTTACGCAATACTCGTTCCCTCTTCTAGAGAGAACCGAGGTTACATTAGTAACCGAGTACGTTTTTCTGGATAAAAACAAAAATAATGTTTACATGTATCAACCGATTTCAGTGGTTTGTAGGCTACGTGGTGTACAAAAAGTCCCATCTCTAGTTATTTAAAATCTCGATAGTTAGACTTATAAAATATTTTTTTAATAAGGAATTGTCAAAGCTCAGGCTTGTCGTGTATTTGGCTTTTATTCTTGGATAAGAATTGTCAAGACCCCCATACTGAGATATAATTAAATTTTCACATTAAATTAAAGTTTTCTACTTTTCTTATTGTGGAAAAAGCATTTTCTGTCTTTAACCCGATTTTCTTGTAGCCTACTTAGAATTGACCGCGATTGAGAAAATGAAACAAATCGGCAAATTACAAATCACACCGGTAGGCTGCTTTCTGTATTTTTATAGCACTTAAATGATTTATAGATACTCCAAATATACAATGACAAAGATAACTGATGGATCTTTTTTGGTAATACATGATATGGTAATACAGTCCAATGCAAAATAGTAAATATAAGATTAAGTGAGAAGTAATAGTAAATAGTTTAGTGTAGGCTATAGTCAATAAAATAGAAAAACAGTATACAGCAAATAAAATAGTAATGAATAGTATAATTATATAATATCATAAGTACAACAATATAATAATATATTGATAATAGCGTAGTTTATGTATAATACTATAATAATAGCAATGGAATATGAAATATCAATGACAGAATATAAAACATAATACGTTAAATAGTGACTATTGAATAGTACAATATTTTAACAGCATAACTATAATAGATTGATAATCGCAAGTGGTATAATATAACAACAATAATAATAATAATAATAGCAAATACAATGTAATATCAATTGCATAATAATATACACAATAATACTAATAGTAAATGAAATAGTGACTAGTACCTACTCCAAGTACTTGTCATAAAAGTCGGTTTTAAGAAAATATAGATTAATATTTAGATTTCAGGAAATTTACTTTATTATATAAAATTTAAGCTAAAACTATAATATAAATCATGTCAACTCATGGCTCAACTTAGACCAATCACAACAGACCGAGTCAGAACAGAGTAGCTCACGGAAAGAAGGGATGTAGAGAGATTGATTCATCTGACGAGTCGTTTGAGGAATCATTGAAAATGTAGTGATCTGCAAATGTATATAATGAGAAAATAATTGTTTTTTGACCTTTGATGCTTGTAAACCTGTTGTAGGAGACTCCAAAACAACATTAGGAAACTTTAAAATAGCATAATAGGGGTACTTTAAAGTATATATATATATATAAAAAAATAATTAAAAAAAACACACACACTTACATATAAACAATATTTAAAGCTTGATTTTCACCACAGGGGGGACTTTAACATGAACAACTCTACAGCATTTATTAATCTTAGTTAATGTTTATCTCAACATTTAATAATACACTTCTTAAGATAAAAATGTTTATCAGTTAACATTAGTTAATGAACGCTTTGACAACAATTGTATACAATTGAGACTCTATTGTATAGTTACCAAATATCCAGTTAAAAGGAACAAATTCCTGGTTCGGTGTTGATAAAAGGATATTTAAGCCTATTTGAACCATATGAAGGTTAGGAAAAACTGCACCAGTAAACACCAGTAAATTATGACTGTCACAGTTCCACATCTGCTTGGTTACTAAACAGCGCCATCTAGTGAATTTGCATGTTGTAGTCAATCTGTTCTTTTGATCGCTTACAATACTGAGGCCAAAAGAGTTTACAAAAGATAATGGCTAAAATATCAACTTTCAACACAACCATTCTGGTATGATATTACACAGAAAACAGTTATACAGGGAATAGTTCTGATGTGAGTGTCATAGAGTTCCTCTATTTTGCCTTGTGACATGTTGAAAGAGGAAATAATGCATAGTAATTTAGCTTCCCTTGGAATAGGCTATGCAATGATGGTGTCTATGGAGCTCACAGCTTCTGTGTCTGTATTCCAGACTTGGGCAAAGTCTCAGATGTGGAATAATTTTTCCCTTCCGACACGTATCCTGGGTTGTCGTAGGGGTGTGCTTTCCCCCTCAGGCTATGGATGTCATAGCGGGGGATACGGATTGAGTTCATGACTCTCATGGGAGATGTCGCTTGGGATTTGTCTTTCTTGCAACAGCTGGATGGACAAGATTCAGATGTTAGGAAAATGAATTGCACTGGCATTAGATGACATTACATGCAATCATATATTGAGTATTGAAGCTCGTTTCCGCCACAGAATAAAAAAATCAAAAAGGTAATTGCGACTTTTTTTCTCACAATTGCGAGTTTACATCTTGCAATTCTGAATTAAGTGATATAAAGTCCCAATTGCGAGTTATAAAGTCAGAAGTGTTTTTTTTTTTACCTTAGATTTGCACTTTATAACTTACAATTGCGAGTTTATATCTCACAGTTCTGAGAAAAGATATAAACTAGCAATTGCATTTTTAAATCATTTTAAAGTGTGATTCAAGTGCCTATATTTTGGGACCACTGTATTTGTGAGGTGGACATGATTTAAATGATTTACTTACTAGGCTACGCATAACATGATGAAGAAAAGGAGTAAAAGCAGAGCCACAGCCACACATAGGATGGCAATAATGACAACCATGGCACCAGATCTCGCACTTAGACCAGTGTTAATGCTTTCAGGGTTTTGTTCTGTATGAACAGATTATTAAGATATGAATTATTCCAATATTACTTAGCAGAGTGGTAATTCAAATGATTTGATATTATGAATTCTTACTTGTCTTAAGAGGAATGCTTTCAGACCAGTTTGACGAATTAAAAATCTTGTTGTCCACATCGAGAAGAAGATACTTGAAACTGTGAAAAACAAAAAGTGAAAAACAGTTGCAATACATTAACAGCAAACTTAAATCCAGTGTTTAAGCTACTTTGAAACTACAGTATTTTAAATAAGGACAGCATTGCAGGAGAATACAAGCATTTAAGAAGTATTATACTTTTGTAGAGTCTTGTAAATAAATAAATACTGCAGTCTGTGCATTATGTTGGGGATTTTTCAATGACTCTTTCTGCAGGTTACATTGTTACACCAGTAGGTGGCGACACGTGACTGTCTTTATGAGTGAATCGTTGAATTATTCACTCAATGTTTAGTTCTAACGCACTGATTAATTCAAGAACGAATTCTGTTGATTAGAAAATGGCAAAGGTTGACTTCTTTTAAAACTATTTTCGGTTTAAGGAAAAAAAACAGCCAATGTTGTGTCTAAATCGAATTAACTTTAGCCGTTGTATAAAAGAAATCTTACACTTGCAAGCGTTCTGTAGATCTGAATATCATCACAGCAATGCAGATATTCAGCAGTGGCACTCGTTCATGTGATATTGCTCAAATTAAACCATGATCAATTTCTTGTTAAAGCAGTTTTTTAACAACATCAATAAAATTATCAGGATTTCTAAAGGTGCAGTCACATTTACCATTACTCAGTGAAATTTCATGGGTGAAATCAAGTAATTACAATAGGCATGTTTGGCAGTTTCCATGAGCGAAACAGATTTTGCTTGTTCAGTTTGATCAAATTCCCCATGTTGACCAACAGAAAGCTGCTTGGTTTGAAAGGGACTTCTGTGTGAGCTGTGATTCATGAATTTAGCCTAAATTTCGCTAATGTGGTCGCATTTGTTCACATTTACCAATGTTAAGAGAATTTTCATGGGCGAAATCCACTCAGTAATTTACATAGAAATTCACGTCAATGGGAATTTCATGCAAGGGTGAAAAATTTCCCCATGCAGATTTTGCATCAGGTTCAGTTGGTCATGCAGAAATCGTCGCGTTGACCAACAGAAAACTTCTTTATTTGAAAGTGACTTCTGTGTGAGCTATGCTTAATTCATCGTTACACTATTTACAATATACACTGAGCTTTGCTTATGTCACTGTGTTTTGTCAACGCTACTCGCAGTAAAAGGGTATTTTTTTTTTTTTTTTTAACAGTTGAGCTAAATGTAGTTAAGTAATGACGACATGACATCGAAAGGAGAGTTGTGTTGGCTTTTGTAATCTTAAATCCTGGAAAAGAATTAGCATTTTAGAGTCAACATGAATTGTCTTTAGAATTTCCTATGGGTTTTTAGAAATGTTAAACTATGAAGTCTGGGGTTCACATTGCAGGTCCTACACAAAAAGGTCTTACCTAACAATGGATCCATCAGGTAATATTCCATTACAGTTGGTGCCAGTACATTTCCCCTCGGCTCCGACTCTAAAGTAGAAATCATTGGAGGACTGATTACAGGGGAAGCCTGCCAGAGGTCCAACTTTGGTCACAAAGAAGTTTGGCGATGATGCGCCAAACGCTGTTGGGTAGGGTGATAGGTTGAGGATGTTGGGAGCTGAGTTTGCAACTAGATCGAAGGTGCCGTTCACTAAAGGTGAAAGAGGTGTGATAATTTAAACAGATAGAAGTATTTGCATTAGATATTCAGTGACCTGCAACATTTTAGAACACTAACCCCCGGTTTCACAGACAAGGCTTAAGTCTGGTCCCAGACTAAAATGCATGTTTGAGCTGTATTAACTGACAGAAACTTGCTCTGACATATCTTAAAATATGTTATTGCCATTGTTTTGTCTCAAGATGCACACCAGTAATGTTTTTTTTTTTTCAAATGCACATTTATTAAAGCTAAATGTCCTAATTGAACTCCTAGCTTAATCTAAGCCCTGTCTTTGAAACCAAGCCTAAAAATCACACACATCAGGGCTCAACAATATGGACAGCCAGTGCTATGTCCCTTAATTAATTGCGATTAATCGTTGCCCAGCACTAATACAGTGGGTACGGAAAGTATTCAGACCCCCTTATATTTTTCACTCTTTGTTATATTGCAGCCATTTGCTAAAATCATTCTTTTTTTAAAAAAGTTCTTTTTTTTTTTTTCCTCATTATTGTACACACAGCACCCCATATTGACAGAAAAACACAGAATTGACATTTTTGCACATTTATTAAAAAAGAAAAACTGAAATATCACATGGTCCTAAGTATTCAGACCCTTTGCTCAGTATTTAGTAGAAGCACCCTTTTGATCTAATACAGCCATGAGTCTTTTTGGGAAAGATGCAACAAGTGTTTCACACCTGGATTTGGGTATCCTCTGCCATTCCTCCTTGCAGATCCTCTCCAGTTCTGTCAGGTTGGATGGTAAACGTTGGTGGACAGCCATTTTCAGGTCTCTCCAGAGATGCTCAATTGGGTTTAAGTCAGGGCTCTGGCTGGGCCATTCAAGAACAGTCATGGAGTTGTTGTGAAGCCACTCCTTCGTTATTTTAGCTGTGTGCTTAGGGTCATTGTCTTGTTGGAAGGTGAACCTTCGGCCCAGTCTGAGGTCCAGAGCACTCTGGAGAAGGTTTTCGTCCAGGATATCCCTGTACTTGGCCGCATTCATCTTTCCCTCGATTGCAACCAGTCGTCCTGTCCCTGCAGCTGCAAAACACCCCCACAGCATGATGCTGCCACCACCATGCTTCACTGTTGAGACTGTATTGGACAGGTGATGAGCAGTGCCTGGTTTTCTCCACACATACCGCTTAGAATTAAGGCCAAAAAGTTCTATCTTGGTCTCTTCAGACCAGAGAATCTTATTTATCACCATCTCTTGGAGTCCTTCAGGTGTTTTTTTAGCAAACTCCATGCGGGCTTTCATGTGTTGGGCCACTCTGCCATAAAGCCCCGACTGGTGGATGGCTGCAGTGATGGTTGACTTACTACAACTTTCTCCCATCTCCCGACTGCATCTCTGGAGCTCAGCCACAGTGATCTTTGGGTTCTTCTTTACCTCTCTCACCAAGGCTTTTCTCCCCCGATAGCTCAGTTTGGCCGGACGGCCAGCTCTAGGAAGGGTTCTGGTCATCCCAAACATCTTCCATTTAAGGATTATGGAGGCCACTGTGCTCTTAGGAACCTTAAGTGCAGCAGAAATTTTTTTGTAACCTTGGCCAGATCTGTGCCTTGCCACAATTCTGTCTCTGAGCTCTTCAGGCAGTTCCTTTGACCTCATGATTCTCATTTGCTCTGACATGCACTGTGAGCTGTAAGGTCTTATATAGACAGGTGTGTGGCTTTCCTAATCAAGTCCAATCAGTATAATCAAACACAGCTGGACTCAAATGAAGGTGTAGAACCATCTCAAGGATGATCAGAAGAAATGGACAGCAGTTAAATATATGAGTGTCACAGCAAAGGGTCTGAATACTTAGGACCATGTGATATTTCAGTTTTTCTTTTTTAATAAATGTGCAAAAATGTCAACAATTCTGTGTTTTTCTGTCAATATGGGGTGCTGTGTGTACAATAATGAGGAACAAAAATGAACTTAAATGATTTTAGCAAATGGCTGCAATATAACAAAGAGTGAAAAATTTAAGGGGGTCTGACTCTGAATACTTTCCGTACCCAATATTATATATATATATACACACACACATATATACATACATACACTACCGTTCAAAAGTTTGGGGTCAGTAAGATTTTTAATGTTTTTAAAAGGAAGTATCTTCTGCTCACCATGGCTGCATTTATTTGATAAAAAAAAACTATAAAAAAAACAGTAATATTGTGAAATATTATGACAATTTAAAATGACTGTTTTCTATTTTAATATATTTTAAACTGTAATTTATTCCTGTGATCAAAGCATCATCGAATTTTCAGCATCATTACTGCAGTCTTCAGTGTCACATGATCCTTCAGAAATCATTCTAATATGATGATTTGATACTCAAGAAACATTCATTATTATTATCAATTTTGAAAACAGTTGTGTACAATTTTTTTCAAAATTCTTTGATGAATAGAAAGTTCAAAAAACAGCATTTATTTAAAATAGAATATTTTCTAACATAAATGTCTTTACTGTAACTTTTGATCAGTTTAACTCATCCTTGATGAATAAAAGTATTGATTTATTTTATTTCTTTCCCCCAAAAATAAAATTAAAATTCTTACTGACCCCAAACTTTTGAACGGTAGTGTTTAATGTTACAAAAGCTTTAGATTTCAGATAAATGCTGTTCTTTTGAACTTTCTATTCATCATAGCATCATGAAATAAAAATGTAAATAACTGTTTTCAACATTGATAATAATCATAACTGTTTCTTGAGCATCAAATCATCATATTAGAATGATTTCTGAAGGATCATGTGACACTGAAGACTGGAGTAATGATGCTGAAAATTCAGCTTCGCATCACAGGAATAAATTACACTTTACTGTATATTCACATAAAACAGCTGTTTTAAATTGGAATAATATTTCACAATATTACTGTTTTTTTTGTATTGGTTTATTGTATGGTTTAATTTGTATTTTTAATCAAATAAATGCAGCCTTGGTGAGCAGAAGAGACTTCTTTTAAAAACATTAAAAATCTTAATGACCCCAAACTTTTGAACGGTAGTGTGTGTATAAATATATATATATATATATATATATATATATATATATATATATATATATATATATATATATATATATATATATATATATATATATATATATATATATATATATATATATGTATTAGTGCTGGGCAACGATTAATCGCAATTAATTAAGGGACATAGCACTGGCTGTCCATATTGTTGAGCCCTGATGTGTGTGTGATCATATATATGTGTGTTTAATATATATATAGTAGTGCTGATTAATTAATGGACATAGGCTGTCCATATTGTTGAGCCCTGATGTGCGTGATCATGTGTGACCTAATATATATATATATATATAAATATTTTTAAGAAATATTTTCATGTATATACCTTATATATATATATTTAAACATAATTTATTATATATATATAAATATGTACATGTGTGTGTATTTATATATACAAAATAATTATACACACAGTATACACACATAGTATGGACATTATATTGTAGTATATATTATATTGGATGCGATTAATTGTTGCTCAGCACTAATATATATAACTGTTAAACCGTTTCATTTTTAACATTGAAAATAAGAAATGCCACTTGAGCACCAAATTCAGGAAACGATCGTTCAGCAATCATTCGAATATGCTGATTTGGTGCTCAGGTAGCATTTCTTATTATCAATGTTGAAAATTTAAGTTGTGAAACAAGAATTAAACCTTTTTTCTTTTTTTTCATGTGTTACATTATATGTTTTTTTTACTGTCACTTTTAATCAAATTAATGCATTCCAAAACAACAATTACCAAACTTTTAAACGGTATATTACCTGTGTGTGTGTGTGTGTGTGTGTGTGTTAAAATTCTAATTGTCTACAAGTTGGCAGGGCAAGAAAAAATCTGTGCTATGGCCTGCAAACAAAATAAAATAAATCTATTAAATTATTGTACCCTGACCTTAATTTGTAAATATATTTTACCTGAGCTCAGCGCAGCTACCAGCCATATCTCACAGCCATTGCATGTCTGATCAAAAACACAATACGGCTGCTTCAGTATTACCGTATTGCTGGTGATTATGCCTTGTAAATCAATAGGTGAGAGCTGCGGCTGGAATGTCTGACCTGTAGACAGAAAAAAAATAAGAGACATTTTTAAAATGACCACATTGTTCCAACTTTAGTCTGTCACAGAATAATAGCAGGTTCAGCCCTAATTCACTTGCACCTGTCATGGGAAAAAAATGGATTGCGTTACACCTAACAACCCCAAATATTTGCAGTGGTACAGGTGTATTGATTGAAAAACTGGGCAAGGAACAGAACATACAGGCTCAGACTTGCTTTCTTGTGTGTTTCTCCTGAGGCTCTATCTAGAATTTCTATGACTTGTATGAACATGACATGGGCGTCCAATCCTGCTCCTGGAGTTTAGCAATCCAGTTTAGCTACAGCTTGCAACAAATTTCTAGTATGCCTAAGGCCTTGATTAGCTGGTTCAGGTGTGTTTAATTGGGGTTGGATCTGAACTATGCAGGACAGCGGCCCTCCAGGAGCAGGATTGGACACTCCTGTTCGAAAGGCTTCTTTATCACTCTATAAAGGTTCAGTGGGTTTCTATACAGAATCCTAGGTTTTTTACTCAATTTTAATGCCAAAAAGGTTCCATATGAACCATTAAGGGGAATGTCTTGAATCATTGCATAGTGCTTTCATGTTTAATGTTTTTCCCCATTTATTTCAAGTGATAAATTATGTTTATGAGCCGTTTAATTCATAAAAAAATTCACAAAAAAAAGAAAAAAAAAAAAAGAATGAAAACAAAATGTATTCAAAAATAATTCCATGATGGAAACCCCTAAAAGATTATATGAAGCACCTGACAGAACCCTTTAAGATTCCATATAGAAACTTTTCTTCTAAGAGTCTAGTCTTTAATATCTGTGAATTAGGCCATTTAAAAAAAGTGTTCCTGACTTGCTATAATTAATGATACTTAAAGGGATAGTTCACCCAAAAATGAAAATTCTGTCATCATTTCATCACCCTCAAGTTGTTCCAAAACTGTATGAATTTCTTTCTTGAGCTGAACACAAAAATATATATATTTTACAATATAATAAAAACAAATCATTGTGTGCGCTGCATACACTCTATGTCTTACAATGGGGGAGGAGAGGAATTATAAGTAATAGCGGGCTGGGCAGGGGTTGGGTGGGTGTGAGCTTGGCCCTGTGGGGGGTGCACCATCCTTCACCCGGGGATGTGCACAGATACACATATTAATCATAAAATCATATTACAATCTTTATTATCATTGTTATTGTTTGGCGGATTGGGAAGAGAGGAGGGTGGGGTGATGAGAGAAAGGATAACAGATGTTAAATTACTGAATACCTTAAAACACTCAACACCCCCAAAGGATATATATTTCAAATTATAAGGTCTTTCTTTACCTTTTTTTTTTTCTCTTATATGCTTATATTGTTGTTTATCTGTGTTTTTTTTTTTTTTTTTTTGTCGATATGTGTATTTTGTAAAATTTCTGTATGCATTTCTGCAGTAAAAAAAAAAAGTGTAATATATATAAAAATATATATATTATATTACTTCAAAAGATATTTTGAAGAATGTCAGTAACCAAACAATTGATGAAACCCATTGGCTTCGATAGTATATATATTTTTTTTTTCATACTGTGGAAGTCACTGGGGTCCATCAACTGTTTGGTTACCCATATTTTTCAAAATATCTTCTTTTGTGTTCAGCAGAAGAAAGAAGTTCACACAGGTTTGGAACAACTTGAGGGGAGTAAATGATGACAGATTTTTTTCCTTTTGAACTATCCCTTTAATAGGCTACTTTATTATTTTATAGATCTGACTTAGTCTAGTTTAATAAAAAAATGTTTTTATATATAAGTTATACAAGTACACCTTGCAGAATCTGCAAAATGTTAAGTTTTAACAAAAAAGGTACCATAAAATGTTAGTACTACTCTGAATAAACAATTTCAACTAACAGATGTTAACATATAGCCCACCAGACAAATGTCACGATCACCAGCTGTTGTGGCCTGGATGTACACCGGTGGGCACTCTAACCCTAACCCTCTTATTCATTGTTATTCTGTCCCGGACTACACTTCCCACAATCCTCTTCCTGGTCTCACCACTCTTGATTGTTCTCAGCTAGTTCTCATTACCTTGTCAGTCCCTGTCTATATATGGTTCATTGTGAAGTTTTTTATGTGTCTGTACTGCATTTCTGAGCCTTGTATCGTTGTGTCTTGGTTTTGATCTTTTGCCTGTGCTTTTGACCTCTTGCCTGTTTTGGACTACGATTGTGGACTACGATTATCCTTTCAATAAACTTCTGTGTTTGGATCCTCAACCTTGTGTCTCTGAGCAGTTTCATGACAATAGCTGATTTTATAAAAAATGACTCCATTTAAAAGTTAAAACACACTTGATTCTTAATACTGTTGGTCATGGTCACTCCCTGGATGATCTGATTTTATGATCCTCTTACTTTGTTAAAACTATTAACATTTTGCAGATTCTGCAAATATATATTAAATAAATATTAAGTACATTCAGCCAATTTATATGTCCCTATTTGTCATATTATACATTTGTATGTATTGCTTATTAGGAATATTGGCAGCACTTTATTTTACAGTCCTGTTCCCCATGTACATACTATGTACTTATTATAGTAATTGCAATAACTGGGTAATAACTAGGTACTAACCCTGAACCTGCCCTTAACCCATGTAGTTACCGTGTATTAACCAGTACTTTCTTAGGTAAGTGCACAAAAGTGCATGTACTGTAAAATAAAGTGCAGCTGGAATATTTAGCCACATTTTTCTATTTTTATTTTTAATTCATAAGTGAAAAAAACAACAACATAAAAAACGTTTTATGGTCTAAAAATCTTAATTAATGGACAAGCTGGGGCATTAGTACAAATATTCAAAAAGAGTTTATGAACTATGTTATTTGTTCTGCATTGTAAATGTGTTCCACTTCATATCTGTGAAATCTGCATTGTGACTGATAGAATGTGTGTGTGTGTGTTTGTGTTTTCTTGGAATGTTCTATAGTCTGATATCTTCATTCGTGTGTTTGTGTGTGTTTTAACAAATTGATAAAAAGTTTCCCCATATTTCCCATTTATTCCTTATGTGGGTCAAATTGACCCGTGAGTAAAGGATTTGTTACTATTTTTAAGACAACCACAAAAACTCAAAGAATCTAGTCACTTTGTGTGTGCACATTCCCATTTCAAGTGTGAAAGTTTCATGATTTTTAAAATATCCTAATTTCAGGTCATAATGGAGAGGAGTAGGGTTAAACTGAGATTAAATGTAAACAGCATGATTAGAGAATAAATTAAGTGTATTTGTGATGTAATGCTAAAACCAGATCTGGGGTTTTAGATTAGGGTCCAATTCTCACTATTAACTAATAACTATAACTTTTACCTCAATAAAATCCTGATTACTGATAATTAATAGTTAGTAACCTTATGTTACCTTACTAATTTAGGTATGTGGTAGGATTAAGGGATATAGAATATGGTCATGCAACAACCATATAAAAAGACCAAAAACTGATCATTAAAATGCACTTACCTTGTCCAGTCCACATCCAGATTGACAGCAATGACATCAAACGGATCATTTCATTTGTGTTCATCTTGGAACAAGGACACAGATAGTTTCTAATTATTAAAATCCAGAGTAGAATCACACCTAGCTGGTGAAATTCAATAATCAGCCTGGCAGATACGAATCAACTCGTATAAAAAGAAGCTGAAGGGAGTGGAGTTTCTCATGAGGGTGTGTAGAAACTGGGAGGTTCTTTGGGCACAAAAAAGTGCTTTGAAAATCCAAATTCCAAGGTCTTACTATTGTTCATTTGTAAGCTTTGAAAAATGCTTGAATCATATTAAAATGATTTCGGCTTAAATATTTTTGAATTGACAGTGCCACAATTACAGTCTCAAGGTACCCAAAATTGTGTAGTCATTGCATGTGACCAACATATCTGATGCTTGAATGGAAAAAGTCGTCGGACGAAAGGCTGTTTGAATGAGTAATGTTTAAGTTAACAAACCCCATTACCACAAAACAATCAGATGACGTGCGTTGACACGATGTCCAAAAGCAGGGGCGTGGAGTTTACTCATTCAATATACCAATAATAATACAAGCACTTCTTAATTCCTAATGTCTTGAGGGAAGAACATTAATAACTTAAGCATGAAAAACATTTATTTACACCATCATATTTTCTGTGACAAACTACGCATATTCTGCAACCCCAAAAACTGTAATCAAATATACATAATTGTGTTTGTCTGAGGTAAAACCAGCTCAACCAGACCAGCTTAGACATGAAGCATATGAACTTGTTTGATATTTTCTCTAACGTTCTCTTTCTGTTAAACGCCTGTATGTGAATGTGTAAAACTCTGAATATATAATATTTGCAAAGGCTGGACTGGTGAGTTGAAATCATGACATAGTAATACAATATCCATAATTTCATAGAGGTGAATTAGACTATGAACTATGGCTATTAACAGTATTTACAGAGTGGAGAGAATAATGTAGCGCTGCTCTTTTCATAAGTACTCTGCATTAAAGAAATGTGGTGTACACGACAACAGGGTTCATTAGTGACTACACTGCTAGTCCTTTCAGTCATTTGTTATTAAAAATATTTTGTTAATGCTGAGAATGTTGCGCATTTAGATGAAACATTGTGTCAAAATCCTCAAATGAACTTAAAAAAAAAAAAAAAAAGAAAATCACATTTTGCGATTTTAAATGGGCATGCGTGTACATTTTATAAAAAAATAAAGTAAACCATTAAATCTATTATTATGATGTGTCTCCCTAAATGAGGTCAGAGAAACATTTTGAAATATTTAAAATAATATATGAAATATTTTTTCAGGTTAATATTTAAAATTTTCTGTGGTATCAGACTTTTGGACCAGTTATTTATTTCTATATTTCTATATTTCATCTGGTGCAAGCAATGTCAAAGTCATTCTCTGGAAATAGCATACAAAATACTGTGTATATATATATATATAACGCATAAAAAATTATATATACTGTACACATATGTGTGTATATGTATACATGTACATACATTTAATCCTTAGAATTTTCTGTTTAAAAAAAGTCTCTCATACTCAATGCCGCATTGTTGTTTGATCAAAAATACCGGTAGTTAAAACAGTAATATTGTAAGATATTACATTTTTAAATAACTGTCCATTTTAAAATATAATTTTTTCCTATAATTGCAAAGCTGAATTTCCAGCAGCCACAAAATGTTTCATTAAACGCCAAACACAACTAGTCCCTTTGCTGTTTATTTAAAAAATACATATTTACAACAGAATAAAAGTCAATCCTGGTCAAATTGTTGGTAACACTTTACCTAAAGCCTTTATGCATAATGCACTATAAATGTATTCATAGTGCACATAATAATGAATTAATATAATTGTAACCAAAGTATTGTTTGTCGTGTTTTTCAATGCATTATCCTTTCTAAAGGTGTGTTCAATGAATAGATAAGTATTAGTATATTATAACTGAGATTACAATTATTAATGAGATTATACAACACATTATAAGGTGCATTACAAGCATATTTAATGCTTTAAAAACACTTTTATAATGCATTATATATGAAGGCTTCAAGTAAAGTGTTACCAAATTATTGTATCGACACTCCAGTGAAGAAAAACATACAGTTTTTCAAATGTCTAAGTCAAGTGTTGAACATCAGACCATATCAACCTCAAGCGTTTAACATCAACCATAAAGGATGCCAGAGCACTTCTGGAACATTACAAAGAGTGTTGTCAGAACACAATTTGATAATCGTTCTCTGCTTGAGGTGTTTTAGGCATCACATGGTAATATATGCTGGATATTTCCATTCCTTCATTCGTTCACCTCTTCCCCATGATGAAGCTGGGCACCTCTGCATCATCATCTCGTTCCTCTGCTTCAGAAGCCGAGGAAGACGACGACTCCTCAGAGCCTGCTGACACAAACACCGCTTAGATGAAAGCTAAAATGACCTAAACTCATGATGATAACCTGTGCTGTCAATCAAAAACAGCATATATATTAAATATTCACATTCATGATGTTACAACACTGAGGCATAGAGGATTTATTTAGCCTTTTTGCCAAATCAATTAACTGTTAACTATCATTAATATAAGAATTATTTGCTTAATTAGTAGATACCTTCCTGTTTTTGCTAATAAAAAAGGCCACTGTGATTAAATTCAGTAATACCACAGAACATGAACAAGGGAGTGAAAACTTTATTTTATTATCTCTAACCTTCTTTCTGGCTCTCCGTCTTGGCTTTCTTGGCCATCAGCTTCTTTTGCTTCAACTTTTCCCTAAATGACAAAAAAGAACAATTGAGATTTAGAAACACAAGATATAAGAGCTTTCTAGAGATTCTGAATCAAACACAAGATGGTATTTTGCAAACCTCTTCTTTCTGCGTTTGGCTGTTCTTTCCACAGCAGCCTCTTGGTTTTCTTTCACCTTCGCAATATAATCTTCATCCAGCTTTTGCTGCAAAAGTGAAACAAATTAAATGTGAACCAATATTAGTTAAACTCCATCTTGAAATATATATATATTTTTTACTCTTGAAAACAGACCCCATAAATATTTAACGACATTTTATTTTAATAGAGTGGTTTAAAGTCTTCTGAAGAGACACAATCTTTTATTCACACAAACATCTAAACATTACACTGGCAAACTCAACTCAATATTGATTGTCACAGCAACAGCAAAATGTAGATCCTCTGAACCCGTGAGCTTGAGAGAAGAGCAGATCCACCGCTACTCTGACGCCACACCCAAATTCAGTTCTTTAAGCCAATACAAATAACAGGTAGAACTGCATTTCATCTCTGCATATATCTGGGTTGCTTATAATGTTCATCTAGGTGCGCAGTGTGTGCCATTTCACCAGATTCATAACTTAATTTATAAATCTAAGCCAACTAGGGGTGTGTGATATTGAAAAAAAATTAATATCTTGATATTTTCTGGGATTTTCTCGATAACGATTATTAAACGATATTTTGCTGAGTGTGTTTATTGTGTTGGTATGTCAATTTAATAAATGCTATCAAATTCAATTATAAAAATAAGACAAAACAGGGCTGTTGCCAATCAAATGAAATCAGTATCAACAAAATTCATCTTTGCAGTATTGAATATTGATATTTAAAATTATTTAAAACAAGAAAAGATACTTTAAATGTGAAACTGAAACCGCCAGTAGGTGGCAGCAAGTCACTAGTAATAAGCGAATCATTGAGATTCAACCGATTCATTCAAACGGCTGATTCATTAAAGGAAAGAAGCATTTGACTATCTTAATCTATCCTAGTCAACTGATTCAAGCTGTAAGAAAAGATTCATTCATAAAGCTGTGCTAAAGAAACACCGCCATGTGTGGCTGTTTTTAACTATATTCATTGGCATAATAGAGCAAAAGCAGGCAATATGGTGTCTAAAATGTAAGTCACGTAATATTAACTTCTTGTTTAATAAACTTGTATAAAATCAATATCACATTTGTTATGCTGATATTTGGAGAAAATCTGCACTCTTGTGATATTTATTACTAAATGATATAAATAAAGACTAAATCACGCAGTGAAAGCGTGCACTCTAAATGCGTACCTGCATTAGTCTAATCTACAAGACTACATCACGTAGAGTATGCATGCACTCTCTGGGTGTGTGTGAGGGATAGGCTATACTCGATAATGTCAAATCGCACATCGTTAAAACAATTACGATATTATCGCAGACCCCTAAAGCCAACACAGGAGAATACATCAGTTTGTAAACGGCTGTTCATCTGATTACTCGATTAATCGTCAAAATAATCGACCAATTACTCGATTGCCAAAATAATTGTTAATGACAGCCCTAGTGTAAACTGAACTAGAGACATGCATACACACTAAAGCGGTTTCTAGTTAATAATCATATGCTGTAGTGGCTTTCCAATAAGCCAGGGCAAGGAAGTAAGATGTTCTTCACTCATAGTTTGGAATAAACAATTCCCACACAAAAACATAATTTACAGGTTTAAAAGCCCATGGATCTATGATAAGAACCATTCGTTCCCACCACCTGTCCCTCCTGATACAACCTTGTAAGTTAAACATGTGAAATTGAACAGGTGACCTACACCTACACCACTGGTCCACACCGCCATCTAGTGGTTGAACAAACATTTATTTTGGCTCCTACATGTGCTTTAGGCAGAAATAACCCTACCTTCTCAGATATTCGTTCCAGGAAGTCTTGTCTCTGATACTCTCGACGGCGCAGATGTCTATACACATGGAATTCACCACTGCCAGCGCCAGCACTGGAACCTGAGAAAATCAAGCATAAGAGCACTCACTAAAGACACATGCACACCTCCACAGCCCTGAAGAGGAGTTAAATACAAATAAATTACTACTAAATAAATTCTGGTATCCTGACAGGTATTTGTGTGGGCAGAAATTCTGGGAATGTTGGAATCAATGGACAGGCATTGGACAGTAAAGAGTATGTACTAGACTAAATATGAACCTATATGAAAACTTGATATTACAACATAGATCAACAAACATATTGGGACATTCACGGTTAGTTTAACCAAAAATTAAAGTTCTGTCATCATTTACTCACCATCATGCCCGTTCCAAACCCATAATACTTTCATTCATCTTCGAAACACACATGAAGATATTTTAATAATATCTGAGAGATTTCTGTCCCTCCATTGACAGCTATGCAACTACCACTTTGAAACTTCAAAAAGTTCATAAAGAGACTGTAAAACTAATCTATATGAATTGAGCGATTTAGAGCAAATTTAAAGAGACACAATCGCTTTATATGATGAACAGATTTAATTTAGGCATTTATTCACATTTAAACATTCATCAACTCTCACATCAATTGTGGTAAACGGAAGCTCAAGCATGTTCGCTTGACTTGCGAGAACCAATGAGGTTCATTCTCGTGTTACGCATCACGTTTGAGCTTCCGCAAGAACCAATGAGGTTCATTCTCGTGTTACGCATCACGTTTGAGCTTCCGCAAGAACCAATGAGGTTCATTCTCGTGTTACGCATCACGTTTGAGCTTCCGCAAGAACCAATGAGGTTCATTCTCGTGTTACGCATCACGTTTGAGCTTCCACAAGAACCAATGAGGTTCATTCTCGTGTTACGCATCACGTTTGAGCTTCCACAAGAACCAATGAGGTTCATTCTTGTGTTACGCATCACGTTTGAGCTTCCACAAGAACCAATGAGGTTCATTCTTGTGTTACGCATCACGTTTGAGCTTCTGCAAGAACCAATGAGGTCCAGTCTTGTGTTACGCATCACGTTTGAGCTTCCGCAAGAACCAATGAGGTTCATTCTCGTGTTACGCATCACGTTTGAGCTTCCGCAAGAACCAATGAGGTTCATTCTCGTGTTACGCATCACGTTTGAGCTTCCGCAAGAACCAATGAGGTTCATTCTCGTGTTACGCATCACGTTTGAGCTTCCACAAGAACCAATGAGGTTCATTCTTGTGTTACGCATCACGTTTGAGCTTCCGCAAGAAACACAAGTTTTTCTGATTTCTTTATGAAGCGACAAAGTGGTAGTTGCAATGGAGGGACAGAAATCTCTCAGATTACATTTAAAAGATCTAAATTTGTGTTTCGGAGATGAACGAAAGTCTTACGGGTTTGGAACAACATAAGGACGAGTAACCGATGACAATTTTTTCACTTTTGGGTGAACTAACCCTTTACATTTACATATAATCATATAGCAGACGCTTTTATCGAAAGCAACTTACAAATGAGGAGAGCAATAGAAGCAGTTCAACTAACAAATTATCCCATAAGTTGAGTTGCATCTCCCTTTTTTCATCTTTTTTTTTTTTTTTAAACTGAGGGTGTTAGCCAGTCTCAAATCCTGGAGACATCTCAGCGCCAAAGGCATGAGTTTGGGGATGGACTACCTGTTGGTGCAGCCAGTGACAATATGGGGAAGTTACTGTATTTGATGCACGTCAAACAAACAAAACTAGTGGTTTAAAAACAATTCTTTGAAATGCACTATCCAAATACTCTGAAAGCGTTTCTTGAATTTACTTATTCAGCGGCGCCACAACATCACTCAGCCAAACATACAACCACCTGTAGTTTCTGATTCCCTATTCTTTATGAGCAGTTCTTTTTTAAAGAATCAAAAACGTTTGTGAAACATTTTGAATCGTTCCTAAACTCATTTCATTCACTAAACTGCAATTGCAAATTATTCAGTCGCATATGATTGAACCAAGCTGTGGTACTAATATGTTAAACTGACCTCACTTACGATTTGTGACATGTATTTGTCATGAATTTATGAAAGTTAATCAGTTGAAAATGAATGAGGTTACCACAACCACACGTTTAATTACATGAGATTTTACTCAATATATTTATGATCAATTGTTGATCATTACTAAATAAACTCTTTGCAAGAATTGTATTAAGTTTAAACGTTTCTTTTGCGCTATACCGGCCCTGCTAAAATCTACAGTTATCTCAATTGGAAACATTTTCTGAGAGCACTCAACTCAAAAATCATATTTTTTCTATAACGTTACATATTTCTAACTCAAAAGTACTAAAAGAATCGTTAATGGTGCTATAAATAAGGCACCTGGGTCGTTCTGAGAGCGAATCTTTACATTTCTTTCGATTCCCATGCCTAGATCTGAGAGAGTAAACAAACGACACAAACCCATCACATCCCGCACAAACTCTGGTGGAGCGCGTGGATTCCAATCCTTGGGTCTCTCTGGTATGGGTGCAGGTTTATCCTTAAAAACACAATATAAAACATAGCAGTGTTTGGTGTGCAATGCAAACAGTTCGGTAGCATCATTACTAACGTTACTCCAATGAAACCCGCTAGTTTGATGTAAAGCATTAACGTTAACTCACGGGATTTCGCATCAATCTCTCCAACTTCAAGCGCTGCTCCTCTGCTGGAGTTTTGGCGATAATGAGAGGCTGAGACTCTTTTCTAGGAGCTTTCCCTGATCGGGCATCTTTCTTCTCCTCCGCCATGATCCTTCCAGCGTCTTCTTCTTCGAGAAGATCTTCGACTCTTTTTTGTGGCAGATCACATATCTGAGCCCACATACTGCCACCTATTGGACTGATGTGGATCTACATCGATTTTGGGTATAAAATAAATAGAACATGCAAATGACTGGATGTAGTTTTGCATTGATAATTAATATAGGTCTCAGTCTGAGTTATTATATCAAATAAATATATAGTAGGTATATACAAGAAATTAAATAGAAAATCAACCATGCATCCTCCAGATGTCATCCCCATAATCCCCACTAAAATTTTAATTATTTGTTTTGGACATGTAACAATGTAATTAGGTAATAGTAGGCCTACCAAATTGTCGGTAAATCTGTTTCGAGTGAGTCGGTTTGTTCTTGCGTCTCGTCTATGCAGCGTTGGAAAATCCGATTAATCATTTCTGGTGAATCGGTTCGTCTCAAACTTTCCGCTTTAGTGAAGATGTGATAATTCACTTTGCTTTCCATATTTACTTACGTTAAGTGCCTCTATTAAGTTTTTATTTAATTTATAGTTATCATGTTATTCCTTTTCACTGCATTATGTTTGAATGTTTATGTTTAATTTAATTTTATGCAAATGTCACAAACAAATTCAAAGTTCATTACGACTACCAGTAGGGGGCGCATTGCGGCATTCGTAAGCTACGCTACGTGGAGGTCGCAGGTGCTAAAAATTACTTAAAAGAATAGTGAAAAACAAAATGAAAATTTTGTCATCATTTACTCACCCTCAAGTTGTCACAAACCTGTATGAATTTCTTACTTCTGCTGAACACAAAAGAATATATTTGGAAGAATGTCAGTAACCAGACAGTTGATGGACCCCATTGACTTCAATAGTATTGATTGATTGATTGATTGATTGATTGATTGATTGATTGATTGATTGGATGATTGATTGGATGATTGATTGGATGATTGATTGGATGATTGGTTGATTGATTGACTTTAGCTTCCACAACACTGCAAAGTCTTGGAGAAAGTTACTAAATCTTGTCCCTTTAAAAGTATGTTTATCATTGTGTTCAGTGTTCACACAAAAACATTCACAACTTATTTTCTGAAATCCTGCAAACATCATTCACATTGTTCATGTGATACACTTAAAGATTTAAACCTATTTTTCCATTGTCTTAATCTTGCTAACATAATTTCCTCTTTGTTTCATCATATCATATCATATCATATCATATCATATCATATCATATCATATCATATCATATCATATCATATCATATCATATCTCATGCTATATGCCCAAAAACATGCTATTGAAAAACATGATTTTATTTACTCATTTTTTATTAGTGCTAGTCATTCCAGAGAAGCTGCAGTTCATCCAGGAATATCATCCTTATTATAGATATCACCTCACCCTTCCTCAACAGGACGCATACAGGCAGGGCAAGGTCATCAGCATTTCCATTGCTTGCCAGTTGCCACCCCTATTTGTTCAGAGTTGTATTTAGATGCATATATAAATTAGGATGCATATCTGCCACATCTGTTTTTAGATCCTAAAACCACCTGTAAGTATTTCAAACTGGAACATAATTGTATGTTTATTTCATGCAATACCATATTCACTTGCAAATCCTTTCATTCAAAATACGCCCAGCATCATTCAGAACTGGTTTGGAAAATATTTTTTCTCCCAACATGTCGTGTGACCCAACAGGCCTATTAGACAATCCACATTGGCCAACATAGTCACCATGTGATTCACCACCATCAACTCGTAAAGCACTAACATGTTTTGACAATGACATAACTGTCGCCGTATACCGTCTTTCCCTCTTTTGTGGCAGGAAGTGAAGACAGACATTAGTGAGTGGTGAGGCAACAGAGAATGTTTTATTTGAAATAAAATGAAATAAACTAAATTAAGTGTGAAAACAGAAAGGTGTTTTGTGTCCTTGTTATGCTAGGGGGACATAATTTGCACATTATGTCAATGCCAGCGGTATGTGATGTTAAATGCATTAGTTCCCAGGCTGCAACATTATAATCATCGCGTATAGTGTTTTTTGAACATGATATCTCAGCAGAGAGGGACTGTTTTGATTTTATAGTTATCATTGCAGTGAAATATTCAGCAGAATTCAACCATAGCAGTATCTCACATCTCCACTCGGCCGTGTTTGCCAGATCTGGCCCAGCCTAACAGATCCACACAATGCCGCTGTTGATTTTCAGATTATAATCACAAACGGTTTGTGTATGTAATTCCTCAAACATGCTGGAGCGAGCTAGCATCATGATATTGTCCCCATACAGCATTTGTCTCTTCTTTTTTTTCTTGTTTTACAGTAAAATAACAGGTTAAATTTTATTTAGATGGTCCACTTTAGACATTCTTCTAACTAAGTAGCTTTGCAACTCAACTAACTCTCATTAGAATATTAGTAGGCTGTTAGGTTAGGGATAGGGTTCAGGTTGGTAGAATAAGTTGACATGTTGCTAAGTTACTTATAGTCAGTGAATGTCTGTTGGTGGATCATCAAAATAATCTGTTGGCAGATATTAAGCAGACAGTCTATACTAATGAGAGTTAGCTGACGTAGGTGCAAGTTACTTAGTAGGCATAGAATGTTTATAGTGGACTTTTGAAATAAAGTGTTACATATATCTAAAATTGCGTATGAATAGTGTAAAAAGTTTCACCATACTTCCCAGTTGAGTATGACAAGTTCCTTAAGTGTTTAAATAGACAATTGATGCATTATCTAATTAAATATGCACAAATTTGCATACATTTCCATAACAGTTATCTGAACATTGGATAAAGCAAGGTTTAAAATTCTTGTTTCATTTTGTTGACATTTAGATTAAAAGGTTTTTAAAAGGGATTTAAGACTAAAACATTAATTAAATCAGGCAAATAAATCAGGCAAATGATAAATAACCTCCAGAACAGTACATTTAAATACAATTGTAAAGTTTGACGTATAAGTGAAGTTTCTGACCATTAAAAAAAATTGCCATATAGACAAAGTGCGAAAAAGGTTTTCTTTCTATTTATATATAATTGACTTTCAATTGAAAGTCAGTATGCGTTTGTTTTCTGTGTTTGTTAGCATTCAGTGAGATGTTGAATCCTGCCTGAGCCGGTTGAGAGCACTTGCTGTCTTGATTCATTAATGCCCTTGAACATCAACTTGTAAAGCACATTCTTTACACACTACAGTATGTGTGTGACTCAAACCAATCCTGCTCTCATAAAAGCTCATAGTGTCACTTCTTAGGACTAGCATGTCACATGTGCGTTGGCTATATGCCTCCAGGGCAAGTGCGTCCGCTCTATAGAATGATGTGCCCTTATAGAAGCATGAAGCATGCTAACACAATTAGACACTAATCATGTAACACTATGCACATCATGTGTACTCTAACATGTGCAAGCTGATGCGGATATCAAAACAGTACAAGGGGAAGGAGAAAGATGGCACAAGATGGGCACAAATATGACAACTGAAGCAATGGAAGTCTTGCCTTTCAGGTGAAATAGCCTTTGTTACAGAGTTTATTTGCTCTTTATTGTATAGCATTAGCTAGACCAGCCTTAAAAATAGACAATAGTAAAGAAAGTAGCAATATTTATGCAAGGCCATAACGACCACAATGACAGGTCCCCCATAGGTTCCTATAATCAGATATGGCAATTTTCTTTTTTTGGCAAGTCTTGATTTTTTAGGTTCTACTAGGTTTTCCTAGCCTGGCAAGCCAGACCTACATCAAGATGTTAGGTCTGGCAACTCTCCATAGACACGGCTCAATCCGAGGGGCGGGATAAACGGCTGTCTTTCAAATTCACTCTGCACGCAATTAGGACAGCGCTTCAACCAACCAGAGCGTTTTCCCAATAGCGGAGCTAACGTTAGTTGATAGATTCAACTTTTGAATCTGGCCGGCAAAACTACGAACACATCTTCCTTTTTTAAGAATGACTTAAGTGCCGTTCTTTGCTCTTTTCTCAAAGAAAAACTTAACTCCAAGTCCTCCAGAGTCGCGGCCAAAGCCGATTCGAAAGACCGCTGTTCTCCAGCAGCAGCTCTTCTTTGATTTCAAGTAGCAGGGAACCGTCGCAACGCTGTCGTCATCATGTTAAGCCTGCCCCGTCTACTCTATACACGATGTGATTGGCCTGACCCAATTTAGGTTTTTACAGCTCCGAAAGTCAACGGAGAGTTGCTAGATTACCCTGGCTGCAAAATAAATTTTGCTGCCGCTAGGGTGCGTCTAGATTTCTAGGCTAAGGTTTTCCTGCTTTAATGTTCAAAAACACAATGTGTTCACACATATTTTATATTGTTGCAGCACCTCTTTTCCCAGTCTGTCAGTTAAGCTCTGTTTAGTTCCTGTCTCTATGAAGTCCCTCCTTCCAGTAGTGCAATGTGCTCTGATTGGTCGACTGGACCAGTGTTTTGTGATTGGTCAACCACTTCCAGTGTGTTTTGTCACGCTCCTTACCATAACCGTGAGTTTCAGCTTTGCAGGGCTGCATTTAAGTCCACTTTTTTATGCCCTTACCTTGCTAACTTCTATCCGCCTCATTTACTCGGATGTACGGTACATCATTGCTTGCATTCCACTACAGACAGAACACTTGCAATGGGTTGTAAATGGAACGACTGAATCCCTTGATCACTTGTGGGTAAATTAAGTGCGAGCACTGCGAGTTGTCACAATCGTGTTGCACTATGGTCTCATTTCTTGTCAAAATCGAGAGGTCAATGGTATAAAATGGTACAATCAAATGAAAAAGGCGGGCTTTGCTGTTCCAGCATTGGTGAAAGAGTGCAAGGTAAGAGCTAAACATATTTGACAACTGTTTTATGACAGAAATGTTAAAAGACAGAAAGTAATAAGGTGATGCAAGCTATTCAACTTTTTTATTTGGCCTTTTTAAATGAAATAGACCAGGGGTGGGCAATCTCAAGATCTACTTTCCTTTAGAAATATAAGCTCCAAACCTAAACAGGCGCTGCGTCCGAAATCGCATACTGTATAGTTGGTACTACATTTGGTTTGAAACTATCTTTGCAACCGTTAAAAAAGTATGTTCTAGTATGAATGTGTGTAGTATGAATGAAATTCGGACACATGACAGCTTGAGCTCCTGCCTTGAAATCGGAAGTGCCCTTTTCAGTCGTATCGCGATGCCCTGCGGAACATGATTTCGCCTCTGCTCCCACAGAGGTCTGTGACCGCCACTGCTCAGGGACACCAAATAGACACCCCACAATGGGCTGTTCTATGGCAGCTATGGTGTTCATGGAGGGGCATCTCTGGTTAAACCTCTCAGGAATAAGAGAGAGGGACAGGTCATTCTTGCTGGAGACTTTACTTTCTCCTCCTTGCCTCTTTGGCGACACAGTCAATGCTGTCATCAAGAGGTTTCAGGATTCCAAGAAAGAAACTGGGGATTGAGGTGGCAATAACAGTGAAGCCTTGCCAAGGGCGGACAGATCTGAGTACCGTCATCCGATCGGGGTTCAGGTAAGCAGTCCTGATGCCAGAGGGCATATTACTTAACCTACACCAGAGGTCAGTCTGATATGAGTAGTAGTGGTAGTTTGGAGAGCTACAAAGTATCTTTCCTAAAATGGCTGTATTGTTTGTATTACCAAGATGGCCGCCGTGTGAATCTGACTACTCTTAATCAAACATTGTTCAAAAACGGCAGCATCTCATCTAAACAGAAACATCAGTATGGATGGATCTGACTTATCACATCTAATATGCCTTGTGATAAATGGCTTTGTCATTCTTCCTTCTCTCTATATTTCTTTCTCTCTAACACACTCATATATACAGCTTGTCAAATTTACAACCTGGTCCACTGCGGCTAGTCGATTCAGTTGATAAAAGCAGTGCGGGATCAAAGGTGGCTATATATCATCCCCCTTCTCATTTTCTCATTACCTTCCAGCTGATACTGCATTCAGCAGTCTGCCTACCCAACATCCATCAAAACAAGGAACCATTTTTACTGTTTGTATCTGAGGCTTTTCACATAGCCCATCCTGAGGATAGTGAGAAATGATGAGCTCTTATTTTAATATTTCATCTACCCTTAAACATCAAGCCTGTCTGTCTGTGTGTATTACTATAAGACATTTTCAAAAGGATAGAGAATGACTTAGGATAGAGAATGAAAACAGAATCCTTTGAATTTAAAGGCTTATAGCTTTTAGGACACAGGACACGATAAGGATAATCTGAGGTTTCAAAGTGGCAGAGGCCAATCTGTAGATTCAAAGATACTCAACCTCTTTATTGTGATGCAACCCCCTTAGCCATGTTAAAATCACTGCAACACACTTGAGGGGCTTATTGCTTTTATAAAATGGAGGCAACAGCAATATGAGAAGATACAAATGCTAAATAAATAAATAATGCTTTAATGTTCATTTGTACGTATACTGACATTTACGGTTACGGATGTTAGTTTAACATATTATAAATGAACATAAATTGACAAAGAGCAATAGTATATTTTAGTATAATAGCATTAATCTACTGTGCACTATTTTTTTGTTGAAAGTTTAGGGTCAGTGAAATTAAAATTACTTTTATTTGCAAGGATGCATTAAATTGATCAAAGTTTCTGAAAAGACATTTATTAAAACAGTTATATTTTGAAACTTGTATTAATCAAAGAATCCTGAAAAAAAGTATCACAGTTTCCACCAAAATATTAAGCAGCACAACCATTTTCAACATTGATAATAAGAAATGTTTCTTGAGCAGCAAATCAGCATATTAAAATGATTTCTGAAGGATCATAAAGACTGGAGTAATGATGCTGAAAATTCAGTTCTGCATCACATCAATAAATTCCATTTTTTTAAATATATTAAAATAGAAAGTTATTTTACATTGTAATAATATCTCTGTATTTTTACTGTGAATTTGGTGCAAAACAAAGCAGACATACAATGCCATCAGTGCAATACGTTCTTAATGAATTCTTAATGATTTTGTTTTTTTATTTAGGTCAAATTCACCCGATAGAACACTTATACTTTTGTAGTGCATTGTGAATTGCTGTCCAAATGAGTCTCTCAAAACATAATTGCCATGAGATGACATGACATGAATTCCTTAGTCCTTCGTTTCATCCTCAGCATTAAATCAGGGGATCAGCCCATCCAGAAACAAGCTGAGCCCTGATTTGAACCATTTGACCAAAACAAACAGCCTGAAGGGACGCAGTCTGAGAGCAAAAGAAGGTCAGAGCCCTTCTTCTTTACTCCAGGGGGCACTGCATCAGTCACCATCCAGAATACAATGAGAAACACCAACTAAAAGCCTTCGATATTTAGGAGAAGATTACAGAACGATTAGGTAAAACATTACGCTTCCCCCAAAACAGCAGTTTGAATGCACACCAGATGGTCTGGGCGTCATTTGGTCTTGACGTCCACTTTCCAACGGCCCTGTACACAATAATGTGTGTGTTTGTCTGCAAGAGCAGTAAGCGGTCATTTCATGGCGAGTTCAGCATTCATAAAGCAGCAACACAATACACTGGCTTCACACTGATCAAATAATGCTGTGTTGAAATTTATAATAATGCTGCTGTGACTGAAATTTACCACAGGACGTCAAAGGCCGAGAGCACATTATTTGATGTTTCTCAGAGCTGTCATCTGGCTGAACAAAGCAGTTCTGTTCATGAGAAAGCATCCATCTTCCTTTTTTATGCAAAGCACACTGTGAAATCTGTCTGTGCCTTGGCATACAGCGTGATTGAATCACATTAATGCCAAGCTGCATTTATGGTTATGGACTTATGGAATTAAGCGAACTCATTTACAAAATGAAAACAGTAGTCCTTTACAATAAGGTTTATTAGTTTACATTAGTTAGTGCATTAATGAACTAACAATGAGCAATACATTTGCTACAGTATTTATTAATATTTGTTAATGTTAATAAATATCCAGCAGCTCATTGTTTATTAATGTTAGTTCACAGTGCAGTAACTTATTTGAACAAATACAACCTTTAATTTTAATAATGTATCAGTAAATGTTGAAATTAATATAAATTAATAATATTGTTCATTCTTAGTTCATGTTAACTAATGTTAACTAATGAACCTTATTGTAAAGTGTTATGAAAACAAAACACTATATATATTCATTAACCATTTAAATTATATCTCTTGGTGATTTTATAGATCTATAGAAATATAGATTTTATATTTTACACATGCATTTAGTATTAAAACTCTCCAGTCGTCTCCTACGAACATCCCTGACTCCAGTGTTAGGGTTTTGGACTGTACAGAACACGGCTCCAATCTTCCACATTCCAATCCTTATATTCTTTGGCAAATTATATGGTGATTTTTTTTTGCGGTAGATAAAACTAATTAATGTTTTCTTAACTGGTACACAACCTCTGAATCCAGCCTCTTATAGCCGTTGACTTACAGTTTAAGATGAAATTGGAGGTTGCAGCTCATCCAGATCTTTGAGGTCCCACATTCAGGGCATTTTCATCCTCCTGTCAAAATGCTCACTATCTTCCTTGACCAGTCACAGCACTTTACATTCTGCATGGTATGGCGTTGTGTCACTGTGCTTTGAAATAATTCTGTGGACATTGTGACCATTTACATCCAGCACATGAGCAATATCCAAATTGACCAGATTTGGCCATTTCAATAACATCTTGGTTGCAGAGGACCACACCTTTCATAGCCAATCCTTTTCAATAAAACCCACAAAATAACATCTAATAATACAAAGTTGCATTTATTTTCAGAAGAATTTGGAGAAACCATTTGAAACATTTGTTGTGTTGAGCTATATCAATGACTTTTGTTTGATTTGTTCATTGCAAACAGCTGAAAGTCTGTAAATTTTGCCAATATACCTGATTTGCAATGGGGGTTGAATCATTTGGATTACAACTTTACAAATCCCACATACTGTAGTTCCGGGAAACGTATCTATTACTAAACATAGTCATAAATGAAGTATAAAATGAATGAATGCATTAATTATTTCCGTCCCATGGGATTTGTTTCTGGTGGGACACTCAATAGCGGCCCACTCAGTGCTTTCTCAGCACGTTAGTTGTGTTCGCTACGGTAATGCTACGGTAATGCTGGCATTTTAATTTAATAAATGTTGATTAAAGAAATGTTGACTGCTTTGGTAAACAGAATTAATAATTAAAGACATGTTTGTATGTTGCATTAGGAGTTTTCAGGAAGTTACGTACAGTAATTAACTGTATTATTTGTCGTTTAATGTATATGGTTCGATTAGCATTAGCTTATGGACGTGCCATATTTTACTTGTAAACATACCTTATGTGTGTCTTTACAGGTATGTTTGGGCTTTCTTTTAAGTCCATATATGTTTAATTATATAAATAATAATAAAATAACCACAAATAATTTTTATCTTTGTTTTGTTTTTTGTACCATGGGTGTAAAGGAATAAGGATGGTACTCTTATTGTAAATGTTTATTCATATTTTAGTTAATGATTTGTAAATGCATCATTGTGTCATGACTTTACTTGAGGGGGCACATCATTACTAACTCATGATTAACTAACCATACACTAACATCAACTCATGGCTTGTTAATGCATGTCTGTGTCATGACTTTACATGAGGGGGCACATCATAATTATCTAATTATTAACTAACCATACACTAACATCAACTAATGGCTTGTTAATGCATCATAATGTCATGACTTTATATGAGGGGACACATCATAATTAATTAACTGTCATAAAAGCTCATAATTTATCATAAACGTACTATCCAATACACATGTACTACAACTAGTATTCAGCCCAGATAAGTGATGCTGTGTGGCTTTTCAAATAGTCAGAGAACGGAGGTACAGTATCATCACAGCTTCTGTTTGGATGGAGAGTGAACTACTTATCCCAGCAAACGTTCCCCTGACCGTGTTCATGTTTCCTGTTTGGTTATTTTTTTGGGAACCGATTCCTCAGGAACTGTTGTAAGTCATAGTAGGTTTAGTTTGATGGGAAAAAGAATTTCACAAAACAGATTAAGACCTTTTAAGATGAATTATTAGTGCATTTAGTATTTTATGTTTATAAGGAGGATCAGCGAAATTGATGACAAACGAATCCCGTGCCTCTCAGTAATGTTTATGATGAAGCTGCTGGTGACAATAGTTTAAATTATGACAGTAATAAATTGTTTAAATGTATTTCAAAGTCAAAATATTTCTTATTCCATCTTACGGAGCCTGATTGATTTTGTTTACCCCTAAGTGTTAATTAATGCATTAACTATCAAACACATGTACTAACCTGTAGTTAAGGCTGCTGTTATTCATGTATGAATTCTTATGACTCCTGTCGTAGTTAAGGTTAGCTCTTCATTTGTTCATGATTAGTTCATATCTTCACTAATCATGAGTTCATGTTGAAGTAACTATTAATTCAGGCATTAGTACATGATTATTCATGTACCCTTATTGTAAAGTGTTACCGTATATTGTGATTGAGACACTTTTTGCCATTGTTGACTGAGAAAAAGTTTCCCAATCAAACTGAATTCACCCTAATATATATATATATATATATATATATATATATATATATATATATATATATATATATATATATAGGGTGATCCTTCAGAAATCTTTGTAATATGTTGATTTTCTGTTCAAAAACATTATTATTATTATAATGTTGAAAACAGCTGTGCTGCTTAATATTTTGTTTGGAAACAGTGATTCTTTATATATAAACAGCAAATGAACATATTATAGAGATTTCTGAAGGATCATGTGACACTGAAGACTGAAGTAATGATGCAGAAAATTCAGCTTTGCCGTCACATGAATAAATTACATTTAAAATTATATTAAATTATTATTTTATTATTTAAAATTGTTATCATATTTCACTGTTTTACAGTGTTTATGTATAACATTAAAACACCTTACTGACCCTAAAGTTTTGAACCATAGTTTGTGATGATGAAATGAATATGAGATACATTTTCAAAAGGTAATGTCTTAAAAAAAATTACTACAAGGAAGCATGAAAATATGGTAAAAATGATGGAAGCATGAAAATATGGTAAAATGATGCATTACAGATGTTGCCCTTGTGCATTTCCTTGATTGACATTTGTTGTGTTTACACCCGGTTGAAATCTGCAGCATGAAATCGACCAAATGAAATCATTAAAGAACAGAGACACCTTCCTGTTTATGTGTTGACAACATTCCTCCTGCCTCCATAATGGAAAACACTGATCTGCTCCACGATAAGCACATGCTACAACAAGCTAATCCACAGCGTGAATAAAACCCCTGCAGACTTATAAACGAACTCTGGCTTTTAAGAGTCAAATCACCCCTCTGCATGTCCAGTGAAGTGGAATGAAAATGAAGACATGTTGGGAGTTTCAGGATTTGAGGGTCTCTGAGGAGGGGGAATAGGATCAGGGATATCATGTTCAAGGTCACCTTGTGCTAGATGTGCCGATGATGAGTTGACAGATGTGGACTCTGTCTGACCTCGCGAACCGACGCTGCTAGCTACATGACGGGATGTCTGAAGGGTCATGGACTCAGAGAAGAGACTTTGAGTTCTTAGAAACCACTGTGCCTCTAGGCTTCATGCTAATTCTTGAGCAGTGATGTCATGCCTCTTTAGTAGATGATCTAAGTGAGTTTCATGTCATACTGAGGCTGGATTCATCACAGCATCAGGAAAACAGGGCTCTGATTAATTCCATTTCTTTATACTGTAGCTATTTCTGACCCCACAATTGACACAACATTTCTCAAGGTAATCTGTTGAATATTTGGATAATTTTTGATATATTTTCACAAAGAAAACCATTTTCATAATTTGGTTCAAAACCAACTCGATCTGATGAGAACCACGAAATCAAAATTGACAATTCCTTTTTTTATGGAACATTGCAGTAGCTATATTTTTATAAATGATTTACCCATGCACATCATTACTGTTTTTTTTTTTTTATCTTAATTCAAAATAGCTTCCCCTCCCTCTTGCAGCGACATCTCTTTTCTTCTCTGATGACATGTTTACTGGCACGAGGGCGGGGCAACCTGTCACTCACATGACATCATCAACCAAATCAAATCAACCCAATCAATTCAATGGACAAAATGTCCCACCCTACTTTTTTGTTGTTGTTGATCATTTCGGATTCCAGAATTAATAAATTTATTTATTGCACAAGTCATACATAAATATTTATTCATTCATTCATTCATAACGTGCATGAACGAATAAAAAAAAAAAAAAGGGAGAGGAAGAAGAAAATCTTATGGTACCTGTCGCTTATTTGTGCACATCAAAAAAATCAAAAAAATAAAAATAAAAAACAGCTGCTTTATGAATGGATCAACCCCAATCCTCACCCCAAACACCAAACATTTTCAGTAATACCTATCTTTACACTTAATTATCATCATTTTAAGCGTGTTAGTCATAATTTTTCTTGTAACATTCCCAAATTCTTTAAATTTACAAACACATTTCACTTATATATACAGTACATCACAATAGGGAAGAAAAATCGCAAATTATGTTTCATAACGACTTTATTTTATGAGGTGCCGACTTTGTATGAATTACTATTGATGTGTATGAAAACAGAAAAAAGATAGCAAATGTACGAAAACGAGATTTTACAAATGCACACAAATTAGCCATTTACAGTATTTGGCAAAGTGTAAAATACTTTTTAAATATAATTTTCAAGGTAAAAAGTTATTATTATTCACAAGTAATTCATTATTTATTTATAAATATTCAGTATAACCTTGTTTTGTCATAAAAAGCTGGCAACACTTTACAAAAATCTCCCATTTGTTAACTTTAGTTAACGCATTACTTAACTTAACTAACATTGAGCAATACATTTGTTACAGTATTTAATAATCTTTATTAAAAGATTAAATAAATATCCAGCTGTTCATTGTTAGTTGATGTTAGTTCAGGCCCAAAAAATAATATTAACAGATACAACTTGTGATTTAATAATATATTAGGAAATTTACATTAACTAAGATTAATACACGCTTTAGAAATATTTTTAAATGTTAGATCATGTTAACTAATGTAGTAAACTAACCCTATACATAGTTCCTACATGACGTCACAACATACGGGCATTTGCCGACCCGGCACCATTTCTGTGGGCATGTTGTGGGCAGAACATTAGAAGAAGAAGCTGAAACAAGTTAATTTCGTGATAAAAAGTGAAAATGGTCATCTCCTGCTGGGTCAATGGATGTTCAAATCGTGCCGGAGGTTCAGTTAAATTTGGATTTTACAGTATACCCGTCATTAGACTTCATGAATGTGAGAAAACTAAGCTTTTGTCAGAACAACGACGGAGGTTATGGCTAGCGAGGATAAACAGGAAAGAAACTCCCCCAAAACACGCAAGAATTTGCTCAGAGCACTTTGTGTCAGGTGCACAATGTTGTGTTTTATTGCGAGTGTACACAAATATAAGTTAACACTTTGCAGTTTGAATGATGTCCTGTATGAACAAAATGACAAGGTATTAAAAACATACAAAAACAACATTTCCACTGTTCGATCGCGCCCGCGCCTCTCTCTCTCTCTCTCTCACACACACACAGACAGAGAGACAGCGTTAGCGCATACTGATCCACACCATTTATGACTGAAATTTTCGCATTGTACCTCTCTCTGTCTTGTTAATAGAGTCTCTTTATAATCTCTTTATAGTCTATGTCACTTTGTCTCTTCATGATTTTCGTAACATTATAAACAGACAGAAATATTCGAAATTTGCTTGTAAAACTTTGTAAACACAGCAGCTTATGCCATCAAAGATGGCGTCTCCGGGGAGGTCACGTGACATTAATTGGCCTGTGGGAACTATGTATGGTAAAGTGTTACCAAAAAGCTCATATCTGATATTTTAAAAGGGGGTGACAAACAACATTATATAGTCTGGTTTAGTGTTTGCTGTTGGCTAGTTCCTCTGAAACCCTCCACCTCCCCCAGCTCCACCTGCCTAGATCTGAAAAGGGATTTATGTATGTTTATTCATGCACCAGCAGCATATCTTACATTCTCAAAGCAGCGTGTTTGTGTATCTAATGGCAGCAGCAAGTCCATACTTGCTCAGCAGCAGCAGCAGCGTATCAGACCTAGTCCACCAAAACCAAATACATTAACATTGCCATATTCATTATCATGCTAAAAATACTTTGAGTGTTGTCATTATTGAACTGTTATTTCTGTAAACACTTTTTTTTTTTAAATGAATATGCTGAACCACCATAAGGTTTTCTTTTTTAAGTTCCTGATGGCTTTTTTCTCTCTCTAATACTGTACATTTCTGACATTTTGACTTGTCAATGTCGAAATGAATTTTATTTCAGAAATAATCATGCTCATCATTAAAGAGATGAATTGCATTTTTAATGTATGTAGGGGGGGTGAAATGCTCATTTTCACTCAATCTCCTGTTAATCTTGAGTACCTATAGAGTAATATTGCATCCTTCATATCTCCAAAAAGTATTTTGTTTTATTAAATTTTTAACATAAAGATAGGCTGTACCGAGTCTTTCCGGAAAAAACCGAGCGGCTGGGGGCGGGCCGTGTGGGCGAAGCTTAGGGTGCTAACGCGCCAAGCTAGTGACAACACACAGAGACATTTGTTCAACAAACAGTTTTACTCACCGTCCGGTTCCAACGCACGACCGCGAACCTTTATCATTGTGACTGCTCGATCCTTAAGCATTAGACGATCTGCAAATCCGTAGATCTGGGCTTTGTTTATAAAACAATCATCGTCGAAATGCAGGGAACAAAAGTCTTACACAACTCCGTTTATGCTCAGGAAAACAAACTGCCACGGGTTCCTTAACGCTGGGTTCTTTGGGAATCTGTGCAGGGTTGTCTTGCCCTGGCAACCAAAAACACACTTCTTTGGTGACATTGACTTCCCAAAAGCCGGGCAGGGCGCTTTGATGGCGAACTGCTTTCACTCTCTTGCTCTGGTCTACGAGTGCGCGCGCGGCCGCGATCTTACCGGAGAAGTGCCCTTAGGACCCATATAAGGAAATTCCGCCCTATCTTACGTAAGACAGAGCCATACTCGAAAAAAACTTTCCGAAACTTGTGACAAACCGGAAGGAGTATTTTTGGAACAAAAATACTCCTTCAAACGTACAACTTAGTTTTTGAAACTTTGTCCATGTTTAGCATGGGAATCCAACTCTTTACCAGTGTAAAAAACTCAGTATGCATGAAATAGCATTTCACCCCCCCTTTAACGTATGTATTAATCGATCTAGACAAGTGCAAACACAGTGCAGGTTGGGTCTTGGCACTTGCAGAATTAGTTTTACTGAATTCCACTCATGTCAGAATCAGATGAAGGTTAGTAAATTCAAAGAGAAAAACACACGTAATTTCTGCTCTGCACCTCTCACTGATCCCTACAAAGTGATAAATAGTGCAGGCACATACCTTCTCACCCTTGTAATGATTCATAACGTAACATATTTTCCCATAGCTGTTTAAAATACAACACAAGCACTGAAAATGAATGCAGAACTTTCCGGCCTGGATATAGAATCCTAACAAATAAACAGTGTTTGATGTCCACATGGGGTATTCCATAACAGGATTTCCATAAATAAATCCCTTACTCTTAGATATGCTTTTCATTGGCGCTGAGCACATTACTAAAATGGATTTTGTGCTAAGCCAGGTTTATTTGTAACCCTACTCAACTGTAGCTTAAGAATAAAGACATAACCCTGGAGCAAATCAGCCACTAAGTCTATGAGAACTTAGTCAAGGACAACAGCGTGTCCATACGTTCTGACTACAGACTCCACTGCAATGGCTGAACAACCTGAAACAACAAATTGTTGGGCTTTCAAAGACTTCAGCTGCAGCTGTGTAAATAATAAATAAACCATCTGAACCGTTCTCATTGTAAAACAAGTCTTACACAGACAAACATACATAATCAGTTCATCTAACTTACACTTATTGTATTACTTGGAAGAAAAATCCCTAATAAAACAAAACTTGTCTGATGACAGAAAAATAATAACGAATAATCTCACGAAAGATTATGTGATGTCTGGGTCACATTTCACCCCAAAAGAAAAAGAAAAAAATACTGCACTTTATTTTCCATCAAGAAAACTAATATTTTTGCATCGTGACATTAGTTTTATGTACAGTTTAACATGGTTCTCATTACTGTAATGAGCCCGAAATTTACAATATTCACAATTAATTTTTTCAAAGAATTTTATTTCTTGCATATATAACAGTACATTAGAGTACAAATATATATATATATATATAATTGTAATGAGAGTTAGGGGAAATTTTTCTTAATTTTCATTCAAATAATGTTACAACCCATATATATATATATTATGGTTCTTTTCTTAATTAATTATTTCATTCATTTGATGTTGAGGTGAAACCTGACCAGATTTGTGATGTTCTTGACAGATTGTTTTTATTTTACCCAATATAATATCAATAAAACTTAAAAAAAAAAAAAAAAAAAAAAAAAATTATACTCATACTCATGTAACTATTTCATTTTTGAATCTCAGGTAAATTTGTTGTTTCAAGAAAGATTCTCCGTGTAAAGTAGCGCAGTGGAATGCAAAAACACGTTGTTGTGTGAACAGATTTTTATAGTATAGTAAATTCAAGACCAACACCAAGGAAACAGAAAATAAAATACAAAACAACCAAATATTGGTTTAAAATAAACATCATGATTAGACTTTATTTAACATCCATTAACATTACAAAAAGGTGCCATTTCACAAGTCCCTCAGCGGTCCGAAAGACCTTCCAGTCAAAAAGTAGTGTCTCATGAAACAGGGCACTTCCCTCATTCAAACAGCAGCTAAACTCCTGCCACGTCCCGACTAAACCCACACAAATACAAAACACAACCAAGTTAAACGAACAAGCCACAACGACAAGCAACATTAACAAATACTTTATGGCTTTCTGCTATCCTCCCCTTTTGGGTACATGAATGTTTGATTTAGGGCTGAACGATGAATCGCAATTTCCACGTAATAGCACTTAAACCGATTTGGCTTATCGCGATTATTTTTTATGCTCAGCTTGTCATTGATGTAAACGCTGCTCCATCTGAAAGCACTGTGAGTTTGAGTCACTTATAATGTGCATTTGAAAAAAGCAACACGCGTCAAACATCTTTCCAAACATGAGAAGCATTTATGAACCTCTTGTCCGACAAAAGATAACATTTAATAACATGCTTTTACTCCAAACTCACTTCATAACGACAGTTGAGCATCCTTCTGTGAGATGATGCGGCTTCTTACACAGAATAAGGCAGTCGTGTGTTTATTAGTCATGTTTAAAGCGTTTCAAATCTTCTGCTTATTCAGCTACAGCGATGATGCCCGATAGGGATTTCCTGGAATGATGTGCGTTATCCTACTTTTACGGCGAGGCATGTTTGCGTGAGAGCGCCCTCTGGTGTTCAGATGGAGCAGCATTTACTACCGATCAGCCGCGCTGCACTGACAAGCTGCGCATTAAATAATCGCAGCCTTTGCCAAATCGCGTGCGGTTTCATTGCGACTGATTGTGCAGCCCTAGTTTGATTTCATGGCAGCATCAGTATTATACATCGACTCGATGAAGGCTTCACGTGGTCATTGCGTAATTTGTGGACTTCTGCTTTCACGTCAAACTCGCTGTGCTGAGCGTTATCGACACGGAGGCTCGGACTGATGGGGACTGGGCCTGTACAGCTGCTGCAATCGGACCGGTCTCACCGGCCAGCCGGGTAACTGTCCTATTACTCTCAGGCCGACGGGCTGCCCGGGGCAGGAGTGAGGAGCGCCAGGCCCTGAGACCTGCGGGTGGCATGAGCGTGAGTCCAGAGGAGGTAGGACCGAAGCCGAGGAAGAGGAAAGAGGCAGCAGGATGGCCGGGGTCAGACCGTATCTGAGCTGGAAGACACGAGGAGGGCAGTGGGGAGCGCTGATGCCGTTGGGACGGGAATCCTTGTGCTCCTCTTCCCTCTTCTGCTCCTCCTCCCGTTTCTTCGCTTTCCTGTCGGGTCTGTTGAACTCCTGGAGCTTCTCGGCTTGAGCGCGGCGGATATGGTACGTCTTCCTGTGGCTTTGAAAAGAATCAAGGAATTCCTCCAGGGGAACGTGGCCCTCCATGAACCTCTCCAGCAACTCCTGTGAAGGTCAAATGACAAATAAACAGGTATTAGAGGGCGGGAAGTCAAGCCGGATTCATAACAAGTGTGACGCAGTTGTCTTTTTGACTCATCATGTTCCAAGACAAATGTCAAAGCCCAGTTGCATAAAACAAGTTATTTTTACACCTAATATATTACTTTTAGTGGCAAAATCTCAAGCAGTCTGATTGATTCTATCATTTCAAGAAATAGTTTTGAGTTAAATCAACCCTGCTGGGAAAAAAGGTAGATTGCTGGTCTTAGCAGGTTTAAGATGGTCTAGCTCTGGGGAAACCCTTAAATGTTAAATATTTATTTGATGTACCCACTGAGATTTTAAGTAAATATGTGACCCTGGATCACAAAACCAGTCACAAGTCACACAGGTATATTTGTGGCAATTGCCACCAATACATTGTATGGGTCAAAAATGATTGATTTTTCTTTTATGCCAAAAATCAAGAGGATGAATCTTCATGTTCCATGAAGATATTTTGTAAGTTTCCTACCGTAAATATATAAAACATTTATTTTTGTGAGTGAATGCAGCACAATCGCCAACATAAATGGACAACTTTAAAGATGATTTTCTCAATGTTTCGATTTTTTTGCACCCTCAGATTCCAGATTTCAAATAGCTGTATCTCGGCCAAATATTGTCCGATCCTAATAAACCATACATCAATGGAAAGCATATACCCAATGTACCCATGTGACTGGTTTTGTCCAGGGTCACATATTTTAATAATTTAACAGCACATTCGTATGTTAATTAATGATCACAGGGCAAATAAACAGATCAAATGCTTTAATATTTTGTCATCTTTTTTAGTAAAGGTTTTATTCTGATTTGTTTCTATTATAATGTATTCATATATAACACTGCACGACCAACCTCTCTGTGTTTTAGGAACCCAATCAAATTGCATATAATAATAAAACTAATAATAATAATAATATACCAAATAAATAAAAGACCGAAATATAGTAGTGTTGTAAATTATGATTCTACTGTCCAATTAAAATGAATATTAGATCATAATAATAATAATTTTATTTTACACTAAGAGTGGCAATACTAATATTTAGACCTTTATTTCTTGAATTCTTCACTTTCAAAGTTTCAAAACCTAAAGCTTTTAACATTTTCAAGCTTTTATTTTTGCAGCCTTTGAATTGATAATCGCACTGAATAGAAAGAATTGCACATTTCAGTTTTAAGTTTTTTCGTGAACCTCTGTTTGGGAAATCTGGTCTACTTTAGTTGATCTCCCATTCTGACAAGCATAAAAGTTCCTAAAACCTCTCTAAAACCATAAAAACTACTTTAGGCTTGTTTAAGATGTTTTTTTGTTTGTTTGTTTTTACAGCAGGGAAAATCAATGAATTTAGACATTGTTTTTTTGCATTGTAGAGTTTAACGCACAAACATGTCTGCACAAATAAATGGTAGGATAAATTTAACATGAGCTCATGTGTCTACTGAAGCCTCTGGTGGAAGGGGCAGGTGTCTGCACTGTCTCAGTATGGGGGATTGAATAATTAATAAGCCTCGTCTGCACAAACCCACCCCCAAATGTACTCGCAGACAGAACAATAAAGCCTTTTAAGACACTGCCCTTGGCAAACTACACATCAGTGTAGGACAATAACATGCAGTGTGTGACTCAGATAAATAAATTAATAAATGAGGTTCCGCAATATGATGTCGGATGTCCTACCCCATCTACGTCACATTGGCATTTTATAATTGCAGGTAAAGCTACCATTCCACAAATATAAATTAAAAGGATCCAAAAGCTATTGCATGCATACAAATATACGTCTTCTAAGTTCCTCTTGTCCTTTCAGAAATTATAAATATAAATGTGATTTGTACATTTTCAGAAGTAAAACTTAGTGGTTGCCAAGGCGTTGTGATACGTTTACTCAGATGTTCTGACTGTTTTTAGCATGTTAACATGAGGTTGCTGGGAAGTGTTGTTACTGTGTTTACCAAAACTAAAACTCTAAAAAATAATTTTCGCTATTTGAAATAAAGCAAAATAAAGTACAAAAAACTACATGAAAAACTTTTAGTTTAGAAAATTATCACACACCGGTGATTTAAGTGACTTTGAACATGGCATGGTTGTTTGTGTCAGACAGGCTCAGGGTTTTTGAGTATTTCAGAAACTGCTGATCTACTGGGATTGTCACGCACAACCACCTCTAGGGTTTACAGAGAATGGTCTGAAAAAGAGAAAATATCCAGTGAGCAGCAGTTCTGTGAGCGAAAATGCCTTGTTGATGCCAGAGGTCAGAGGAGAATGGCCAGACTGGTTCAAGCTGATAGAAAGGCAACAGTAACTCAAATAACCGCTCATTACAACCGAGGTCTGCAGAAGAGCATCTCTGAACGCACAACAGAACTTTTAAGAAACCTTAAAGCAGATGTGCTACAGCAGCAGAAGACACACCAGTGCCAGTCCTGTCAGATAAGAACAGAATCTGATGGTACAATTCACAAGGGCTCACCAAAATTGGATAACAGAAGATTGGAAAAACGTTGCATGATCTGATGAGTCTCAATTTATGCTGTGACATTCAGATGAAAGGTCAGAATTTGGTCTAAACACCATGAAAGCATGGATCCATCCTGCCTTGTATCAACGGTTCAGGCTGCTGGTGGTGGTGTAATGGTGTGGGAATATTTTCCTGGCACACTTTGGGCCCTTTAGTACCAATTGAGAATAGTTTAAACACCACAGTCTACCTGAGTATTGTTGCTGAACATGTCCATCACTTTATGACCACAGTGTACCATCTTCTACCCAGTGTGTCCTACTTCCAGTACCAGCAGGATAAACGCGTCATGTCAGAAAGCTCAAATCATCTCAAACTGTTTTCTTGAACATGACAATGAGTTCACAATACTCAAATGGCCTTCACAGTGGCCAGATCTCAAACCAATAGAGCAGTCAAATTCAAATGGTGGACCACAGTCCGTGTCCGGACCCAGCAAAAGACCAATACGTACTGAACAGCATTAAACAATATCAATAAAATCATTTTAAAAAGTCAATAAAATAATTTTAGTCAGCTTTCAAACAGGATCAACACCAGCGCAATGTTTCGCTCTCTATGAGTACGGCTTGTTCAAAGAAAAGAAAAGTTGATAGCGAAAATGGACAGAAAATAATGCATTCATTCTCCCCGCAACAAGTTCAAAACCAATGTGCCTTATATACTCCGAGTCCATAGCGCTCGTCAAAAATGTCAACGTTAAGAACTGAAATATTAGCTGAAGATGTGCTAACTTGATGAGGCCATTCAGAATGCACCGTGCATTTCTTGAGCTGTGGATGAATCAACAGATACCACTGATAATGCCCAGCTTCTGGTATTTGTGAGATTCTAAGATGAAACAAAGAAGGAATTCTGCTGGGTTTAACAACTCTTGAATCACACACATGAGGAGAGGACATCCATGAGGCCATCAAAGGGATGCTGACAAAAAAGAGGGATGGATCTGAAGTCGTGGTCGCCGTCATCACAGAATGATGGTGTCTATGATGGCTATGATGACTTACTACTGCACAGCAATGTCAGATGGCTCAGCAAAGGCAAGGTCTTAGAGCGCCTTTGGGCTATTCGGGAGGAGATCAAAGCTTTCCTATCAGAGCAAAAGAGTGTTTGGAAGATGTGGAGAAGATGTAAAAAGCAGCATTTTTGGCAAACATTGCATCACATCTTAATGAGCTCAACATTGAGCTGCAGGGATAGAACAACACAGTATATGATTAAAGCTGACCGGGATTTCCAGAAGAAATTGGAGATTTTCAAGACTGATCTCCAAGGTGAACTTGTCTTTTGAACAAACTTTTGGAGCAAACCCATCAGGGAGAGAAAGATATGACCTACCATGCTAGCTTCATCCAAAAGCTGATGGACAACTTCAAGACTCAATTTGATGATTTTGTTCTTGGAGTAAAATGCTGCTGATCATACAGAACCCCTTCTTGGTCACAAATGAGTTTCCAGAGGAAGCAAAACAGATCTTCAGATGGGCAAATGTTGCATCACTACAAATGAAGTTGACTGAACTGCAAGAAAATGTGGCTTTGAAAGAGCAGGTTGGTAATTGTGACCCTGCCACTTTCTGGGGATAGATGGTGTCGGCAGGTGATGTCCCTATTCTAAATAAAGTGATACTACAACTACACATCCTGACCATGTTTGGTTTCACATACTGCTGTGAGTCAGCATTCTCCACAATGAACATTATTAACACCAAGTACCACACCAAGCTTTGCAATGAACAGCTGCACCACTGTCTTAGAATTGCACTCACACCATTTTTTTCCCCCCACAGTTCAAAGTATTGGCAGGAGAAAAAAAGTGTAATTTTTCCCATCAGTCATTGATGCGAGGAGTGACTGGTGCATGCATGGAACAAAGTCTGTGCAGTCAGATTTTTTTCCTCTATTGGACTCTCCTTTGCTCTCTAATAAATGTGCACTTAGATATTATTATTATTTATTCAATTTAGTGAAATGCCCAATGCATGTACAACAGTGACTTTTTTGCATACAGATTAATATGCAACCACTTTTACTCAGATATGTTGTCACAAATGTGCAGTTTAGTATATTTTTGAAAGTGTACCTATTTGTTAAATACTTTTAGTTTTACTGTAATTTCCTATTTTTTCTTGATGCAGCAAGACAAATAGTAATAGCCTACAAGTACAGCCTGTACAATTATGTCCTTAAAATGTGTCTGAATGGTCTCATTTAATATATTTAATAATAGTCCTGAAAACAACTGATCCCAAATCATAGTTCGGACAAGTATGGTCGTTACTGTGCTGTACTACAGCACTGATAAATGACAATATCTATCCGGACCTTTCCCACTAAGGAATTTTGTGTAACTGGATGTTCTCAAATTGTATTTGAATACCCCTGCAATAGAACACCTTTGGGATGAAAATTTTTTTTTTGGCCCAAATCCTCATTTCAATGCAAGTCTATGGGATTTTTTTCACTCGTTTAAATGGTTGGCAGGCAAAAATCAAATCATAGCACACCTTTTTAAACAAACAAACATGGCAAACACTACATTACAAGTTATTACTTAGGGTCAGGGGTTTGATGAAATCGCTCAAGCATGAGCAACAGTAATGATGCCTTGCCTCAGTGGGGTTTCCCAGTGTAATCAAAAGTAAAATTACTATTGCATGAACACAAAGTTACAAGTATCCAAAAGTTATAAATTCCCCCAATTTTTTTTTAAAGGACTGTTTGTCTTCATGGATTAAGCAGAGCCCTCCGACAGTGTTTCATGTGGTCTCCTGCTGTTTATTAGCTCTTAATAATTCCTCAATCAAGGCATCATTAAAATTTTATAGTTTCATATTAACAGCAGTCTATGAACGGTTGCTGTCAGTCCTTTTCCAGACTAATAGAATATGCAAGTCCTGCGGGAATCCAAGGCTTTAAACACACGTGTCGGTCTGATGTTTTGTCTGGCAAAGGTCCTGCTGAAGTCTGGCTCTCCGTACAACTTACTTACGACGGAGTGAGATCATCAATCAGACGGCAGGGGCATAATGACAAAGTCACCGAGCTATCGATCGGGCCTGTGTGAGGTGGAAGACACAGTGCTTGTTTACAGCTTGAAGACGGATAACCCAACGTGGATCAATCAGACACAGCTGAGGGAGGCTGAGACAACAACAAGAGAACACATATAAGAAGTATTTTTCCAATGGCACATGTTGTGCTGAGCTTTTTTAAGCCCTTTGTTGAATAGTCTGTGATGCTAACATATCACGTAATGATTAGCGACGTTCAATTTGTGGAGAAATCGTTCTTCTGAGTCAAATCTTTTCCATGAATCCATTCAAATGGTTTGTAAACACGTGGTTTTGAGTCAACAACTCATTGATCTGTATGTGAAACAGTTTTAATAAATAGCATTTTATTAAAATACAGAGAAGTTATTTTTTGCCTTGCTTTTTGCTAATTATATTTAGGCTCTAAATGTATCATTTTTACAATGTTACGAAAGATTTCTATTCATCAAAGAATCCTGAAAAAATCCATCATGGTTTCCTCAAAAATGTTCAACGTTGAAATGTTTCTTGAGCAACAAATATGCATATTAAAATGATTTTTGAAGGATCATGTGACACTGAAGACTGACAAGTCAGCATTGCCATCACAGGAATAAACACATTTTAAAATATATTAAAATACAAAACAATTCATTTAAGTTGTAAATTTGATATTTCACAATAATACTGTTTTACTGTATTTTTAATCAAATAAACAGTAGAACAGTAGAAACTGTTCAAAGGAATCGATACGTGCAAACAAGCCTGATTTCCCAATACTAGTAATGAATGTTAACAAAGAACATGAGCACATGGATGAAAAACAGGGATACACAGACATTCCAAGGCAAAATGAAACATTTAATTATACCCATACAAACAGATGAAACCATTTTCATGCTTCTGAGACCATGAGGGCTGATTTTACAACAACTGTTGTATTCATTTTGAACAATTTGTACAGTCTATTACTTCAAACTTGTCCTTCACCAGTGCTACAGATGCGAATGACAGCTCAAGTGAAGCAACTTCTTGAGTACTATTACTTTAAGCAATCAGAAATGCATTATTTTGCCTGGTGGGCAAAAAAAAGTCTCATAGACTTATATTGAAGAAGGGAATATAATTGAGACTTATTGAGTATAGTATGACTTGGGCCAATAAGCAAGAACATCTGCTAATTCCATATAGTTTTAGTTATACACCTACTGTATATCTACAGTAGCAGGAAAAACAATTGAACACCACGTGAGGAGAAATGTTCTTAATGAAATGTTGGGAGTGATGGTTTTCCACTTCTGGGACAAACCACAGTGCTGGAGACATGACATCAGCTCTGATGTGTTAGCCTCATCTCTTATTTATAACATGGGCTTTATGGGCTGTCAATGCTTTGAATCATTGATTAGATCACAGATCCATCTTTGTAAGTAGTTTAGAGGTTAGTGGATTTTTAGAGTGGATTTTCACCTTCACATCACCCTTATATTCAGAGCGGTTCTGTGTAAACAAGGATTGTGTCATGTAGAGTAAGGACTTTCTGCACTTTTGTCAGGCTTTCATTCTGCTTTGTTCTGGTTCAGTTCACAGGGCATGTTCATTCAACGCTCAAAAAATAACATGTCAAAATTTTACCAGTCTTATGATATGGAGCGGGGAGGGACTGAACATAAAAGACACAGAAAGAGTTTCTGGAGATATAAAGGATGCAAAGGACTTTCAAATCACCTCAGACTGTTCTTCGGCACGTGCAACCTCCTCCTGGATCAGATTGTGGGCAGTCTGAGGGCTGTGCTTCTCCGTGAGGGCCTCTGGAAAAACCACAAACATTTAATCTCAGTCAGTTTCAATTCTCAACATGACACTGGCTCAGAACTGTGAGGTGTGAAAGTTATTTCTAAAGATATCATTGTGACTCTGTAGCACCCCAGTTGCCCCGCTGCTGAATCTACTGCCCCACGACAACAAATGTGAAAGACAACACAAAATAATGTAGATCATAAATAGACAACCTCCTGTTTCATAGAGTGAGTGAATGATTCATTTGAGCCAGCTGTTTTCAGTCCATTGGTTGAACAGATTCACAAAACGACTCAATCACTCACTACCGAGTTATCATCTCATTTACCAAAATGAACCGTTATCGATATCTGCAGGGGGAAAAAAGTTTTGGATTGTGTATTTTATTTTGCAGTAATGATATTCACTAATGAACTAAAGGCCCACATGGAAATTTTTCAAAAAATTCTTGCATGGGATAAAAAAAGAATTCAGGCTTCATGCTTGGACAGTAGGTGGCGCTTACAGAGAAACAGAAATACAGCAGCACAAAATGGCAGCAGTACGCACATTTCCGTTTCTAACACCAAGAGTACAGAGACAAGAGAGCCGGTTCCGGATTCTTCCTCTGCTATTCACTGTACATAATGCTGTATACGTGAGCACCAGCTCTGAGCATGTGACCAAAGGCATTAATCTCATTACTTGGCCAGTTTTCATTGCAGTGTGATGGAAAAGTAAAAACCTCCTCATAAAACTGAACTCCCCTCCAAAAATACCAGTTATTCATTTACATTTAAATCTAGGGTAGACAATTTCGGAGAGGCTAGCAATAGCAAGCTAGCTTTGAAAGCATAAGAACCCACCCTTCCTTTAGAGCGCTCTCTAAAGCCACACCTCTTCCAAAAAACACATGAACGCACACACGTTTGCAAAGCTTAACGAGAGACGGCATTAAACGACCTCGTGTCTCAAAGCACATAACGTTACAATAATAATGAATGTAAACAACTTAAAGAGCGCTGATTTGCACCACCTGACTGCTGCAGATTCATTTCGGCGTTGATAGTGTTGCCATTTCTAGGACAGCTCAGAGTAGAATGTCACGGGTTGCTATGACAATTTTGTTTTTGTCAAAAGATTTAAAAAAATTGCAACACTAACACTGGTCAACATACATTATTTCTATCTCAACCAAAATCTAAACTCAAAAGGAATTAAGAATAGAATTGTGCAAAGCATAACAGTCCAATGCCAATGAAAGGGAAAAAGACTATATACCATAGTTTTGAGTAACTTTACACTACACATAAATCATTACAATGTTATCATAACATAGCATAGATCATATTACGATAACAATATCATTGGAATCACTTTCAGAACAATTTATTCAAGCTGATAAATGATGAAAACATTGACAGCCAATCAGAATCAACTCAGTTTAAAGAGCTTGATAATTTACGGTGACAGATGACATAACCGCAGTGTGCACAATACACAGAGTTAAGAGGTCACCCAGTAAGCTGTCAGTCTGTCAAGAACTGTTACACATTTGAACGTGCAAGCGTGCATAAAACTTTAAGAGCTATGCATGAGAGGATTTCCAGAGAATAACTTAATTTTCTATCTGTTCTTCACATAAAGCTATCATATGACTAAATAAAGATCTGAAACATGGTATGACAACACTTTTAAAAATTAAGGTTTTTTATTGGCATCTATGATTCCATTAAGATCCTTTAACATCCATGGAAACTATTCATTCCACAAAAGGTTCTTTATAGTAGAAAAATGTTCACTGAAAGGTTCTTTGGGGAATCAAAAATGGTTCTTCTATGGCATGGCTGTTAAAATCCCCTTTATTTTAAAGAGGCCATACTATACCCTTTAACAGTGTCTTGATTTTGTTTTTAGGGTCTATTACAATAGGTTTTCATGCTTCACAGTTAAAAAAGCAAAAAGCAAAAAAAAGCCACATACTTTACATTGTTGCAGCACCTCTCTTTTCAATCTGTCAGTAACGCTCTGGTTAATTCCTGTCTCTATGAAGTCCCTCCTTCCGAAAAGCTCAGTGTGCTCTGATTGGTTGGCTGGACCAGTGAGTTGTGATTGGTCAACCGCTTTGAGCGTGTTTCAGAAATGTCACTTCCCTTACCATAACCACGAGTTTAACACACTAAAGCAACTTAAACAGGCCTGACATGCACATTCCCGGAAGAAAACTCAAGACTACAAGGGGGAGTTCTGAAACAGTGCACACTGATATAGAGAATAACACCTTTTGGAGTGACTTTGTGCTTTGTAAGTTTTCAGACCTCTTCATGCTCAAACAGCAACATTACACACTAACGTTAAAAACAAATGTAAAAAAGCATAATAGGAAAACTTTAAAAAGTGTACTTTTGTGGTTCTTTTGGTGCATGTTGTAATAAATGGAACATTAATGTATAAAAAAAAAAACTTCAGCTGACAGTGTCCCACAGCACAAACAGATCACTCAGGGGATGGTAACTGTGCCAGCAGGACAAAAGAACGCCACAACAGTGTGTGAAAACATATCATGAGTGTGTTCAGCTGTGAAGAAGCTCCACTGCTTGAGTCTTTGTGTAAAGTGCAGGACTGAAGCTGGCCTCAGGTCTCTTTACAGTGTTATTGCAGTGCCCTGAGGGTGAGGGTGGACGCAATCACTTTCTGTTAGCTCATGTCCACTGATGAGAGTGAGGGGCTCGGGACCTCTAAGTGTTGTGCTGGGGTTGCTATGGCAACCGACAATTATGCTAATGTGCAGATGTGTTGAGTCCACAGGGGATGTGAAAAGCTGAACAGGTCAAGGCAATGACACCATTTGCGCTCCAATAAGCCAGGGTTTCTCAACAAACAAACCTCTATTACAGGACGTAAATGCTCTTGAGAAAATTACTGTGGAGGCACCATGGTACAATGCAGGTATCAGATGGTAATTATAATGGTACTATATGATTATCATAATCTCCAACATGGTATCCCAACATTGTTAAAAAAAAAAGCTAATTTCAGTTAGGAAAAAATGTAAAAGTACTACAGTAAAAAGTTATTAACTGTACCATTTATAAAGTGAAACATTACAGTATATATCATTTAACTTTAAAAAGTATGAATTGCTTAATTATTAATGGTATGCTTCAATAGAAGAATGGTATTACCATGCCAATGGTTTAGAAATGACACAATTATTACATATAACAATTTTTTTGTGTAGTGACCAACAACATGACAACACCATAATACCACGTCCAAATAGTGGTAATACCATTCTTCTATTGAAGCATATCATTATTATACCATTGCCATTCCATATATAATCTATTTGAGATTCTCCCACTGACTCATATATGATGAGCTTCATCCTTAACACTCGCTCAGATTGGTCAGGCACACGCCTTGCCAATATCTCACAAAAAAGCCTTTTATATGTCCTGCTCTCAGAACACGAGTCAAAAGCCCACTATGTCACATGCATTAGTGTGTATCTGTATGTTGTGACCCTGTGACTGCAGAGGCATGTCAGCGTGAGTGAGGGGGGAGTGGCACACCACGTGCATGACCCCGGAGACCCACGCAATGAAACGGTAATGGAAGGCGACAGACAGCCAAACAAACACTTGGGGAGCAGCTGTGGGTGACCTACATACTGGGGAGAAACCATGTAGATGTGCTGCGGGGTGCCCATTCCACGGCAAGAAGACTACTGGAGCCAGAGATATGACCTGGGGCTTCTGTGATCTCGCAGTCACAATGGCTACTGATGGATATGAAGCTAAGGACCCAACACTATTATTGTGACATGTCAGATCCGATCCTCTGCTTGAAGTGGCACGTGGATCCAAAACAGAAACAAAGGCAAAAAAAAACAAGCAAAAAAAAACAAACAAAAAAAAACAGTTGAGATTTCAACCAATTAGAAGCATGAATGAAATGGCCAATCAGAGAAAGAAAATCATCATTCATCTGAGCTGACCTTCAGAGATCAATAGACCAGAGACAGGTTCTGCCCCCCCTCTCCATGAATACATAATGCTAATTGATTTCATTGACTGAAAACAATTGTTTTGTTCCAAACAAAAGGTCTTTTGAGGTCTGACTTTAGGCCGTGTGCCCACCAAAGCGTTTTTAGCCAGCTGAAAACGCTAGGCGCTCTGCTGAAAACGCCTAGCTGTGAGCGCTTGAGAGCGTTTTGGCAGTGTTGCGTTTTTTTCAGTTGAGACACTTTGCTTGTTATAATACGGAATATCCGCGAAAGTGTTACTAGTATCTCATTTCACACATATTTTGTTTCTGTGTTGATTCTATATTAAAATGTCAATACAATGTAATGTATTTTCTCTGGCTCTTGTTTTAAATGATTTTGTTCCGTTATTATGCTTGTTGTTGTCATCTGTTGACGTACGTTGTACAAGCAGAATGTGGCGGACGCGGCTGGTCGGTGTGGTATTAGTCCCACCCCTCCTCCACTGTGATTGGACGGTTGGGTAAAAAGTGACAGTGATGAGCGCTGTGTTTTACCAAAAGTTGAACATTCTTCAACTCTCGGCGACCTGTAAAAAAATTGCTTAAAAGACGCTCAGCGCCTCGTTACGCTCATGGCGTTTTAAAAACGCGGCGCTCCCATTGAAAACAATTGAAAAAACACGCCAGCCGTGTGAAAAACCGCTTTGGTGGACACACGGCCTTAGAATTCTGTTAGCATTTTTAAAAGAAATGCATTCATATTGAATGTCTCCGGAAGGGGAAATTGTTTTGTTTTTTTCTCACAGGACAAACCTTGCGAAAAAGAAGTACACTTTAGCATACTTTTAAAAAGAGTACTTATAACGGAAATAACGAAATTCCTAAGAATGCACTTAGATGAAAATGTTATTTGTCACTTAATTGGATGTTAATTTCACTATAGTTTAAATGTATATGAAATGCAATGAGCAGAACTTCCACTTAAGTAGAATATGCAATTTCATAATTACCTCTATGTCTTATAATCAAGCACATGCTTTGGTGTGTTAGTCAACACATCAAAATAAGTGTACTTCTTTAAAACTACTTTGAAGTAAAACCTTTAATTTGACATTATTACAATGTAATTACTTATTTGAAGTACAAATTCAATACAATTAAGCACACTTTTTCAAAAAGGAGTCCTTAAGTGCTGAAGCAATGATGTATTTTTGTATTCTTGTATTTGTATATTCAAATTTCTGATCCAGCCAAGTCAGAAGTGTGACAAATGAAAACAGCATTGCATGCTGGGTACCTTCATAGTACATATGCACTGTAGAAATACAGTATGATATTGTAGATTTTACAAGACATTTCCAATAGTGCAGTTAGATACAAGAGAAATCCTACTGTGGAATTACTGTGAAAGTAATGCAATTAATAACCTGGAATATACTGTAATTTCATACTAAAAAATTTAACAGTGTACTATTATATTATCTATTAATATTTTGAATGAGCTTTTATTATTATATTACTAGCTTTTATTGTTGTATTTTCAGTTCATTTTAATTTTAGTTTAACTTTTAGTAATTTTGTTATGTGCTTTTTCTATTTAACTTTAATTTATTTTTATTTCAGTTTTAGTTTTTTTATAATTTTAGTTAACAATAACAACACTCTATATCAATAGCCTAAACAAAACTTTCATTGCCGCTTCCAGTGGATGTCAATTTACCTGATTTTACTGGCTCACAATCAGTTAATAACCTACTTTTTTTTTGTTCCAATAAATAATATTTTTTTATTGGAAGTGAATTGAAACCTAATTATTTTTTATCTAGCTAGGTGAGTATCCTAATTATTATGTCAGTAAAATATGCATGAGCATGCCTCTAAGCACGAGATATTAGCTCAAGCTCGTGAATGATTAATTGAGGATAAATGAAAAATGAGAAAACAGATTCTCCAAGTCTTAAGCAGTGAAAAGGACTTAGCATGCAAGACTCAGTGGACCAGTACATTTTTCAACGCTACACACCCTGTCAACCCAAGGCACATGTCAATGGATTGGACTCATTACTATGCGTGGAAGGAAAGTGCTATTTACACAAGGACTTCTGTCAGTGTAAAGCAACCTTGAAACGCAACACTTTTTGTTGGTGGCGCAAGCTAATGCTGCTGTGTCATCACATCATTCATTCATTCATTCAAGAATATTTCCACTTTCTATAACTCACCTTTTCTTTCTAGAAATAATGCTGTGTACTGCCACAATGATGAACGGTATACAAGTACAAGAGTGACAACTGTTTGGAATAATTGATTATCTGAAATTTATTCCACACAGTTTAGTTCACATTGGCTTTGTTTAATGGAATTCTTGGCACAACTAATTCTAATAGGCTTGATAAATGTGTGAACATATACACAGGGAAAATTGAAACGCTCTCTTCTCTGCAAGCGTGTGCGCACACACTCCCTCACTTCCTGTCAAAATAACAGAACGGTGGGTGTTCTTTTGTGGTCTTTACAGATAAATACCACCGGCTGCTTTCCTGTCATCAGAATGAAAGGAATAACTTCAGACGGCGTATGTGCCCCGTTGGGTTTGCACGCGAAAACCTGCACATCACATCCTCTAAAAGGCTAGTTCAACCAAATCTGTATCAATCAGTTTGCTGTAAAACACAAAAGAAAAAAAAAACTGCATGACAGGCATCAAAATGAACCATAAAGCAGTCCATATGACTCATGCACTATATTCCAAGTCATTATTCACCGATTCGGGAGAAAGTCATAGTGGTTTGGAACAATATGAGGTGGAGTAAATTGTAAATTTTCACACTTCTCCTTGATCAAACAGACATCTGCTTCTGCACAGCAAAATTCTGTTCAAGTGTCACTTTTGATGTAGAATCAGAGGGGAAAGTACACCAGCGCCCTTCTGAAGAATGTACTTGTGGAGGCCTTTTGTTCAGGTTTTCCTCGGGTCAAAACAGACAATGTGAGGACGCCACGCAAGCCCAAACACAGGGATACAGGTGCCTGAGGAGACCTTTCTGGGTAATTAAATGCTTGACAGATAGGTCAACACATGTTTTCTTCTAAAAGAAAAATGGCAACGCACTCAAAACAGACTCAACATCACTAAATGTCTTTCAACAATCTTGTATGACCACTAATGACTCGACAAAAATAGACACTAACAAAGAAGTACTGCCGCATTATCTTTTTGGAACATGTATCATGGTTCATTTTAGTCGAGATTTGGAAGATCTAAAATTGTATATATATTTAACATTTTATATCTGTCATTATATACACTACCGTTCAAAAGTTTGGGTTCAGTAAGATTTTCTTTTAAAAAAATGAATACTTTTATTCAGCAAGGACACATTAAATTGTTTACTGTCACTTTTGATCATTGTTACAAAAACTAAATTTCAAATAAATATAATTTGTATAAGTTATTCATCAAAGAATCCTGTATCACAGTTTTAACAAAAATATTAAGCAACATCTTTGCCATCAAAGGAATAAATTATATTTTTTAAAATACATTCAAATAGAAAAGAGTTGGTGAGCATAAGAGACTTCCTTCAGAAGCATTAAAAAAGTTTTACTGACCAGAAACTTTTGAATGAAAGTGTATGATGACGCACAGTCTATTTCTACAATATTATATTACACACGTTCATTAATTACCGTCCTTCTGCTAAACAAGACATTATAACACATTTGAATAGCTGTCCTGTATAGGTCATCCATATAGTAAAACATGTCTTTCAAATCATAGCTTTTACTATATCACCATGCTAAAACTGATGCAACAGGTATTAGATTACAAAAATGGATCATTAAGAAATACTGTCTAATACCTAGTATATCAAGGTATTACCATTGGACCTTTTTTTTAAAGGGGAGCAAACAATCTACCATATTACAGTTTACGCTTATTAGTCAGATTTGTTAAGAAAATATTTAGGTATTTCCCTAATATTCAGCAGTGCATTTAGTTTTCCTCCCATTCAGTGTCACTGAGCTTAAGCCAATGTGAAAGAGTCAAACAGAAATGTCAACATAATGTATCAAGTTTATTTTTTCTAAGGGCTTTTGGCATGGAGTTCCCATTTTGGGTTGGATTCTCAGGAGATTGATTTCAAAAGAGGCCCCTTTCCCCACTGAGTGATTAAGGCCTCATGTGTGTGGTAGCTCAATGGACCTAATCCAGCTTTGATAACTGCCCCCTGCATTCAAACACTGAGAGACGACCAGAGCGACTTCACATCCTGTTAATTACCGACTCCTCCATCAGTAAGAACTATGCGCTCTTACAACGTTCCCCGGCCTCTTCGGCTCCCCCAGCATGCCTCTTGGCCCTGTGATTTACAGGCACTTTGAGACAAATATGCCCTTCTCTCACTCGCAATTACGGCTAACCCCCCTCTGGAGGGTTTTTCTTTTGTAAAGGGTGGAGCGGTTGACAACCAGTTTGGTGAGAGTTCTGTGCGTATGTGTTGAGAGGTCAATGATGGGGTTGTAGTGTTTGTAAAAGGTCATCAGTTCGGGCCTCGGGTAAGCAGTGTCGTTACGCTAGGTTAACAACAAAAGGGCACTCATGGTGCTCTTTGCTTTTGAAGCAGGATGGATAGTGTGTCGAATACCAGCGCCGTGTCACCCTCCAGAAAATTTACAGGTCAAGAATGTGCCATTGACCACATGTGAGGGGGAACAGAAGGATTAGAAGCAAAAATGCCGAAAGCATTAGAAGCAAATGGGAAAATCTGAGTGGGAACAAAACTGCCCAACATGGTAGCGCCGGGACTTGTATCATCAAGCTACACTGAATTCATATCAAGAAACTAGTAGTGCACCTTCCAGAGCCAAATTCTGCTCCTAACGTCTGTCGCTGCCACAGCGTATTACGCAATAACTCGCAACCATCTGAGCCACAACTTCGGCCTCAGCTGATGGAGCAATCCAAGGGTTTTTCATTCTTGCTTTTGGCTCTAACGAAATGAGAATCAGATGTTTGCTGTTGGGGGGAACAGTCTCTCCCACCCATCCGGCTGCAGCTGGAGGCACTGGTACATGTGCACTTCATGGTGACAGGAAGGTGAACATTCCACCCTCCTTCCGTCACTGGCCGGCAGCTGCAAGGGCGAAGAAAAAAAGGTCCTGTGAAACAGCGTTTCTCGAGTGGACCGTTGCCCATGTGGCCATGGAGATGGGAATTTCCTGTACAAGCTCTGTCAGAGCGTGTAAGCGGACTAGCAGATATCTCCGCTGATCTTTTGTTGCTCTGTCGGACACCGAAGGAACCCCACCGTCTCCTCCTCTTTTCTGCCCGCTCACGACAGTTCAATTTCCTGCTGGCATTTCACTCCGGCAACTTTTTTCATCAATCTCTCTCAAGACTTTGGTTCCCAGACGCTGCCCGGGCTCTCGGGTGAAGGGGTGGGTTCGGCAGGTTGAGACGTTCTGACTATCATATGAATCTCTGCCTTTTCTTTGAAAGGCACTGGAGGTGGGGTCTCAAACAAAAGCCCTTTCATATGGATTTGCATCACTAGTTAGCCTGCACAATGGTGAGGAGGGGCCAAAAAAGTCAAACAAATAATTCATATCGGCTTCTTTGGTCAAAGGGCTGGAATGCAGGCCCAAAAGTACAGTGGGTGGGTTGATGTTGTGGGCTACAGCGGAAATATACAACCTCACCATACATGAATTAATGCAAAAAGAAGGAAAAGCCTAATCTCGTAGTCTGTAAAGCCACCACATGCCTAAATCATTTATGCACACAGCAGGTTGCGAGGGTGAAAACACCAAACAGGCCAAGAGTGATGGCGGAGCAACAATTCCAGAGCAAGACTTCCAGAGTTCCAACGTCTTCCTTTGAGGTCCCAGCTGGGCTACTTCATTTAAGCAGTTTCCCTTGCAAACATCACAACAGATACTTGGCCTTGTTTGACTTGGCCTAAACACACAGAGAAGCAAATTAACTAAATATTTGCGCCACTTTGTGTCGAATTTCACTAACCACCCACATTCCAAGACGCTAAATACACTTAAATTGAGCTCCAACAAGTTTTATACTCATTCAGTTTAAATCATTATTATTCTTTTAGAGCAAAAACATGGCTCAATTGTAGCCTATTTAAAATAGTCTTATTATAGATCTTATTCACAAAGCTCAAAACTATTTTCCAGCTGCAATTAAAGATGTGCCTGTTTTAAATCACGTTCCACGCACAATTTCATTTAAATGAGATGCTTGCATACAACTTCTATTAATCATAGCAGCACTTATTCAACAAATGATGATGAAGCACGGTTTCGCAAAAATATTTTTGTTCCTCCCTGATAACCAAGTTGGGCCAGTTGCTTTCCTTGCAATCATTTTCACTGGCACAGCACAAAAGAATGATCTATTTTTATTTCAATTTTCTATTTAAGTCATGGCCCTGTAAACCCAGCAAACTTTCACTTTTGCATGATATCTGCTAAAGTAAAACTGGAAGGTATGTTACATAACCATCCATGAAGCACTGTTTACCTGGAACAAATTTTTCCCACAGGAATTACAGTAACGCTTTAACCAGAAGTTCATCCACCCAGAAAAGTAGTCAAACCTCAAAAGGCAGAGATGGGCAGCTTCTCAGAACTCCAATCAAACACATTTTTACTGATTAATTCTGGTCTTTGCATACTAACATTACTGAGTTTAAATTGCCCAACAGTCTTCTATTGTAAGTGCCTTACTATAAACATGTTTTTGTTTGTTTTTCCAAACTGAAGTTAAACTAAAGTCTAAGTTATTCTTTTCAAATTAATTCTCCTTAGTTTAATAAACATTCAGAACACCGTGACTATTTAACCATCGAAAAGAGTCAACACTCGAATCCTGACCGAGTATCGTTATGAACTCTGAAGCCTAAAATAATAAAGAAAACAATAATAAACGATGATTTCTAACCCACAAGCGCTCTGTTGTACAAGCTGATAATCGACATGCGATGTCAGCGGGCCAATAAAAAAGATGGGGCGTGAGAAACTATCATGCTGAGCGTTCAGCCAAGAGAGGAAGACCAAAGAAGAACACAATAATATTTCTCTTATTCTGGCCACGCTGAGAGAAAAAGGAAAACAAGTCCCTGTGAACCCACGAGGAACTGTTTGGGAAGTGAAACCTGAGCACCTTAAGTACGTCTGGTCCAGATGAGGGCAGTTATTCCTGGCTGGTGTTGAAAAGAGGTGGGAAAGCCAGGTGGGGAACTTATGGCCCCAGACCACCCCTATGGGACCTGACCGCTACACTCCACCCTGGTGAGGGTGCGATGGAAGGTAACGCCGCTCCAGCGCTGGGGATATCGCAGCTGGACGGATCCAGGCATAGGTCAACCATTGTCAACCATTCTCGCCTTGGATAAGTGAGGAGCTCCGGATGTCAGGGTGTGTTATTATGGAACAATGTTGCCTGGTGATATTAAAATATATTACCACCAGAAGCACACGACAGCAGTGTCCCGATGCTATTCTTGAACTACTTAGTCAACAGCTGGTGTATCATCAGGTATCAGTCATCAGATTAGCAACAAGCTTAAATTCATGTATCTAACATTGCTTTAATCTGGGGAGGAGCACAGAATACTTTTTCCCTGAAATGCGTTCTGTCCGGACACATTTGGGTTGAGCTCACATTTTAAACAAAGCCTAACCAGAGAGACAGCATCAAAAAAGCAGGGTGGGCCGGAGTATGTGACTGGAGCAGTTCTGTAATCACTCCACGCTCATCATATTAGAAGATCGGAACTATTATATAACATGGCTAGGGCAGGGCAATATATTATCGCAATATTCTCATATAATTAGATATATCGTAATATTCATTTCATACCATTAATGTGGAAGGAAGAGGATTTTGCATGTTTGTTATATCTTAAGAATGAATGTAAACAAAACTTGCCCCCCCCCCCATATATTAAATATGGATTTAATATAAATATATCATTTAAAAAAGGTGTCTAATAAAAATGAATTCATAAAAATATAACAATTGAATCAAACTTAACATTAAAAATATGTTCAATTTACAACAAAAATATTTTTTTGTATACTGTATAAATTAAAACATAGATGAAAAATATATTGGTATTGGTATTATATTATTTGAATTATTATTGATAATAAATCAATGTATGATGATGTTTATTATCATTATTATTAAATAATATCATACAACCAAGATATTTTCATCCATGTTTTAATGTATAGAGTTTACAATTTATATACAGTATACTATTGTTTTATACAATAGTAGTACATTTCCAAACCAAAACTTTTATTTTGGTTTATCAATATTCTGAATGTTTTTTTTTTCTGATAAATATCAATACAGATTTATCACCCACTCATGAGAAGCAAAACATCCAATGTGTATTGAACCATGAGGAAAATGAGGAACGCTTGGTGTAATTTCACAGCTTCACTTTCACACAATTTAAAGCACTAAACTTTTACTCACCAAGTCGGCTTTGCTTTTCCCTGCAGGCAGTGGTCAGCTTTGCCAGCTCCTCGTACTTTGCAGCCAATCGCAGCTTGCCGTTTTGAAGATGAGGGCGATTTGAAAGGCTCTCTTCAGCAAGACTCCGATTGGTTACTAACAAGGTTTCCCTGTCCAGCTCGAGTTCCTGGAACTGAACACAAATCTTAGTTATTCGTCACTCAAGAAAAGAAACTGGAACAACAAATACTGCATTTTTACAAATACCATCTAAAAACACGAATCAATCGATTCTACAACCTAAAGAAAGACCAAGATGTGTTATTCTGTTCTGAGTATCACTGGGACAAAACATTAAACATGTCTACTACTGTAAATCAAAGTCCATTTCTTGTGTATTCGATCTTGAAGGGAGTTCACACTGACAGAGCTTAAATCACAGAAGGTCACTAGCTTTTCAGCTTAACTGCTGTAGCCACTGTATCAGGTGGCGGATCAAGCAAGCCAGTTGCTTTCAGCTTTTTGATGCCAAGGACCTCCAAATGTGATAAGGGACCTGCTTCCAAAATTATAAAGGCAGCTACATACAGTATGTACTGTACATTTATATTGTGTGTGCACAAATAGCAAATGTGATATTATAAAGTCAACATTAAGTGGTTAAAATATTACTAGAAACTAGAAAAGATGAAGTTTAGTAAAGTTTGATGACTTGACAAAGCATGGCCTAAAAGTATGGAATAGTTTTAAAAGTTTAAGGTTTGATTGTTTTATTGTAAGAGAAAAGCAGAAAGAAGGTCAGATGAAGACCTCTTAGGCAGGCCATATTAGTCCACTTCAGACCCCATTTGACCTCATTAGACCCCAAGAAACCATATCAAACCAGTTCAATTCCTAATAAACCTTTTCAGACCAATCATATCTGAGAGACTGAGCACTAATATTACTAAGATCCCTAAGAAAGCACATCAGACCACATGTTTTTAGGCATCGCTACCATGTTTCTTAAAGGTGCTGTATGTAATTTTTGACTACTAAAGCATAAAAATACCATATTATGTTGCAGAAATTTAGAAAAATGTAGCTAAGTTCACATATTTGTTCATCTGAAAAACGATGCTGAATGCTACAGACAGTTATTTTACTTTGAAATGTGCGTTCCATGTCGGCATATCTGTTTTTGTTTTGGTCTGTGATCCCGCCCACTGCTAATTTAACAATTATTCAACATCCCGGGTTGGTGGAAAACACAGCTAAAAAGCGGCCTAAAAAGCCTCAGCCTCCATCTAAGAATATTAGCATATTAGAACATATTAAAAAGCGGATAAATCAACTCATCAATTTACAAGTGTGTAAGTCTTCTTGCCTTCCATTGTCAATTGCGCTCGCTCCTGTTGCGTGTCCTCAATCTGGCAAACCATGTGAGAGTCGAGTCTGAGGAGGCGGGGGCGGGGGAAACAATTGTCTCCAGTATTTTGAATTTGGACTTCAGTACCCATTTCAACTGTTAACTGTCAATATTACATACTGCATCTTTAGGTGTGGTCACATTTTTCGTTGCTCAGCGAAATTTCACGATCGAAATTTAAAGGCTGTCATTCCAATCGGAACACTTTCCGATTTTCAACATTTTCAGGTTAGTCACATAAATTCACCACACTGACCAACAGAAAGCTGCTTGATTTGAAAGTGAGTTCTATGTGAGCTGTGCTTTATACACCGCTACACTTTTGACAAGAAACAATGTACTTTTTTGTGAAATTTTATCTAAATCTAATGTGAATACCTTAATAGTTAGTATTTCTTAACAAGTGTTTTGTAGGCATTGTTAGCATGTGTTGCTAGCATAATTTAACATGTTTTTAACACACAACAAGTTTTGGCATGTTACTATAATGTTCCCCAGGACAACATGTCCTGTTGCTTGTCACAGTTGCATCATTTACAAGAGCTTATAGCTGGAGGAGAAAGCTTTTATTTCTTTTGGTATTTATCACATTGTGCTTAGTTAGGGCCAGATTGACTAAACAGGGCAAATTAGCGTGAGAGCGCAATTCCAAAAAAGCGCAGATGGGAGTGGAAAGTTCAGCATGTCATCTACTGACAACACGCAAATTAAAGACCACAGATGCAGCCGGAACATTTCCATAAAGACCAACGCAATCTACCAAGAGCAGCACAAATTAGCATCTGGTTTAAGACATGCTTTTTTGGTCGTTCCTTAATGGCGCAAATACCAGTAAATTGATTAACACAAACCTTAATAAATCACCTTGTGTGATTCATTTAAATACTCTCCTCCCATTAATTTTGCATCTGAAAGGGAAACTCCAACAAATGCATATGCACTAAGTTCAGCCGCAAAAATAACTGTGAATAATAAAGATTTTTATTTTTACATAGCTACTGAAGAAGCACGTTCCACAATTGTGGTGTTTTTTACTCATTTGGAGCAGATGAACCTTAATTTCAATGTAATCCTGTATAAGGCCTTTAAGAATGCAGCTCCTCATTCAAGATGGCCATCAAGGTCAAACCACAGAAGTCAGGAATGCAAGAACACAGAGAACTCACAATTTTATTCAGGAATTATGAGCCGAACAGAGTGAGTGTGAAAAATGCAACTCAATACATCAAATCCTCAGGGGTCATATGAGGTTAGCTTAATATGCCAGGCACAGAATCCATGAACGTGTTCAAGAAAGATTGAAGGAAATCTAAGAAAGAGAAAATAATAGCCTCCAGCTTTTTACTAATGGGACTGAAGACTTTAGCTAATATGTTTGATTTGTAGAGAAAAGCTCCTTATGTTTCATGAGAACAGTGAGATCTGGGAATGGCTTGGGCAAGGGCACATATCCGTGTGTGAACAAAGACATTGAACATTTTGGCTGAGTAAAAAAAATCCAATTAATCATAATCTTCATTTGAATAATTTCCATATCAATTCATCAAATAACTCTTAGAACTGGTCCTTTTTTTTTTTTTTAAGTAAAATGTAAAAAAGTAAGAGTGACATGTGAAGGCCAAGTATGGTAACCTATACTCAGAATTTGTCCTCTGCATTCTAACCCATCTAAGTTAGTGCACACACATTTGGAGTAGTGAGAAGTGAACACACATACACACTGCAAAGCGTAGACACGCACACCCAGAGCAGTGGGTAGCTATTTATTCTGTGGCGCCCGGGGAGCGATTGGGGGTTTATTTCCTGCCGGTATTGAGAATTGAACCAGCGACCTTTGGGTTACCAGTCTGACTCTATAACCTTTAGGCCATGACTGCCCCCAAAGAATCTAAGAATAGAAATTTAAGAATTAAATCATATAAAATTAAAATTTATAATAAAAACATACAGCATTACCATTGTGGTCCAATTCAGGAACAATTGCCTCTTAAATGAACTGGTTCTTTTTAGTGAATACAATCATACAGTATAGCCAATGTGGTCCAAAATGATACTTATGAATTGGTTCTTTAGTAAATAAAAACATATAGCATAGATAGTCAAAGTAGTCCAATTCGTGAGCAAATGATACTTATGTACCAGTTCTTTTTAGTGAATAGAAACATACAGCATGACCAAAGTAGTCCAATTCATGTTCAACTGACTCTTTTGAACCAGTTAATTTAGTGAGTAAAAAACACACTGCACAACCAGTGCAGTTCGATTAAAAAACAAATGAGTCATTCAATTATTCAAAAAGACTCACAAACTTAGGAGATTGACCGTTTTAATCAGACTGGTGGATCTTTCATTAAATTAACTTATTGAATCTGTCAAAGCGGTTATGGAACACTTGGAATTACTATGGAATTACTTACAGTAATACAAAAGGCAATTGAAAGCTTACTTTAAACTCTTATTTTTTGGATGTGTTCATTATTATATCTGTTAAATAAAATCAATAGAACTGCATAGTTTGGGCCACCAAGTTAGAAGGTTATAGCAGTTTTTTTCATACAAGAAAAAGTTAAATTTGAACTGAAATTTAATCAAACTGAATCAATTCCAAAACTATTGATTTACCTCTGAGAAAACCTCTCGGAGGTAAAGACCTCACTCACCACAATTTAATTCTTCCTGAACGTCACTAAATATTGACATTCAACAATATTTCTGTAAAAGCAAGTTGACGATTTCCAGATGAAAGCGACTGAGCATTCTTTCAGTGATTTGCCATTGAAAAGGCGACAGCCTGGAGCGCCAGTGGAGACAATGCTCGATTAAGCAACCGCCTCAGTCTACCACGTCTTGCATAATTACAATAAAACAAGGTTCCATGATGAAATAATCCTTTTGGAACGGCTGCTGGACAACTCTGTCCACATGTCCTTTACAAAAAGCACCATTATTCGCTCTGACCGTCCTGCATGACATGGCCCAAGACCACTCTCTAACCATAGAGGGAAAAGGAGAGACAAGTCCAAACCAATGTCCTCATGGAAAGCATTCGCAAAGGCCCAGACATCAGTCAAAACCACAGACCCCTACTTTCACTGTAAGTGAGGGTTTGGGTCATAACAGAACTTCATTTTTCTTCTCCTGTAGCTGCAATGAATATTAACTGCCGGTTTTATGCATTTCAAAACTTGGGGAACATTATGAAGACTGAGTGTGCTTAGTCAAGCATATAAGAGGATTAATGATTCATTCGCTCAACGAATACGAGAATTTTGCCTTCCTACTTAATGCTGTGTGAGACCCTCAAACATGGTGGTGATATTCCCACTGGTGGCACATCTATCTTCTGAAGACGATGAAACTGGAATACTTGAGCTGCTTAGAATAACTCAAAAGAGCATACGTGATCAGAACATGGTTAAGGTTATGTGAGGTTCTTTTTGTTCGGAAATAACTTCAAATTTTTAAGGTCAATTGCTTGGTTCAACTATCGACATAATTGCTATTTACACGGGGACGTTCCATCAACGCCTCAAGAGAGTGGGTGATGGTTGAATGTTTCTCTTTAGAGACAACTTCTTCAGAATGGTAGAGCACAGGACGAGCAGATAATCATTTTCTAATTAAAGGATTATTATATACAGTATAAGCAATGTAAATATTCAGAACTAATCCCTCATCAAATTGAAGATGGAAAATGCCAAGCAGTTTTTTGATCACATAATGCTAAGTGATTGCAAATTACACGCATCAGTTCTGCATGACGATTGAGCCGTGAATAGTAAAACGCAAACACATGAGATGTCTATGCTGTCCTAGTTTGACATCCTTCCATTTTTTATGGGTGAGTGCAAAGTTTAGGCCTAAGATTTAGAGTTTGGCCCAAAGGGTCAAGTTTTTGTTGGTTTTCGCACCATTAGGCCTTGCTAGTACATGTAATTTTTTCAACAAAAAGCTAATTTTCTCGATGGATTGCGAATTAAAAATATATAGTGTATTTTGACAAAAAAAATTTTTTATTTGAAGTAAATATATTCAATTATATTAGATATTTTACCAGTGTCAATTCTTACTTAAAAGCATTAAATGCACTTGGATAGTCACTAAGGGCATTTTCAGACCTGTAGATCGTTTGCTTGGTTCCGAAACAGCGATTTAAATAGTTACAATGTTGCATTTTATTTTTGATTCGTTTTGCTTTTGTTCAACATTGTTCAATTTTTATGGAAGTCAAATGTGAATAAAACTGTTCTCTCATTGGCCAGAGTGCACCTCTTTATGTTCCAGGATTCTGCTAATAGTGTCAACCATCAAGATTGATTGACAAGAGAATGGGAATCAAGGCTTCATCGGAACAGTATTCCTGCAACTTTTTTAGAGAATTGCAATTACACGACAATTTAAGTTAAACAGGCACTCTTTGGTTTGCTGCAATGTCCTCTCCAAAAGAATCAGACACATTTTCCATTTGTTCGTCCATTGAGCATTGCTTTCTCACCACAACCAAAGCACTCCAGAGTACGGTTGGGAATCAAAAATCAATTCCAATTCCAGATCAAATCAGATACTTCAGGTCAGGGATTGGATACTTAAAATTTAGACTTTGCTTATCGATTCCTGTGTGCATATTTTAATGTGATTGTAAACTATTCAAGCACAAGAAGACAGGAATGAGAACTCAATTTGACAATTATGCACTGTTTTCTTTGCTGCACACACATCCAAATCAAGTCTCCTCTCATATAGAGTGCGAATAATGAATTAAGTTGTCTTTTGCATTTTCTTGAGCTTTAATGGACCAATACACACACAACTGTCTCAAAATATTCTCAAAAATAATTGAGTTCTCTTTCGTATTTTCTTGCGCTTGAACAGACCAATACACACAAAATACATAAACACAGTCGGTTTTGTCTTAAGTGAATGTAAACAGTTGAGAAAGAAATCGCTTGTCTATAACTATATTGGATTTGTGCATTAGGTATTAAAGTGACAGCAGCCAAATAAACTTGCTGCCGTCTGTCATTAATGTTATTTAAAGAACTAAAATCACTCACTGATCTTGAATGAATAACTTTTGTAACTTGGAATCAAAATGATAACAATCGGAATAAGCAGAATCGGAATCGCTACAATTCAAATGATACCATTTCCGTTCATTACAATCAGGCCAATTGTTTCTGTCCGACTCAGAGTGTGCAATTGCAGTGTTCATATATGCCTAAATTAACCCAAATAAAGGAGAAAAACAGGGTCTGAAACAAATGCTGAATACAAGCCTGGTGTGAAAAGACCCTTAGGGCCCTATCATACTTCCGGCGCAATGCAGTGCCAAGCAAGTTTCAAGTGTTTTTTGAAAGTTTCAGCCCAACGCAGTTATCATTTTCACGTCATGAGCCACGTTGTTTAAATAGCAAATGCATTTGCGCCCATTTTTTGCGCCCATGGGCATGCTAGTCTGAAAACGAGGTATGTTTAGGCACATTGTTGGTGGGTTGCTATTTTGAGGCAACAGAAACAGACTGCACCATTGACCAACAAAAACCTGGTCTAAAGTCAATGGCACAGTATTTTGTTTGTTATTTAAAGAGCGTGTTAGTAATGTGCACCAATAGGCGGGTCCACAACGCACAAACACTCTGCTTATTACACACAGAGGGGCGTGCAGCAGCACACAGACATGCCGAATAAAAATAAAAGGATTACAATGTAAAAGATTAACATTGTGTACTTAAAGATATGGTGGAATCCGGCTTGTCCCGTAGATGGTCTGCTCGTGCGCTTTATCCTCGGGAAGGGTAGGGGAAATTACACTCTGATTGGTTTTTTGCACGTTACGCCCAAAACACACCCATTACTCTTTTATAGAATAGAGATAACCCTTTTAGACCATGCGCTGGGCGAGCCGACCATTTTTCCTGTCGTTAAACTAGCAAAAGTGGATTCGGACACGCCCTAAGTGCACTTGTGCCCTGCGCTTTAGACCATGCACTTAGATCGTTAAAATAGGGCCCTTAGACTCACTAGTGAAGTGTTTGGGACTGAGTTTCATCATTGTCATGAATAATTAGCTATACAACTGCCATTGAGAGGAATGGGAATTCTAATGGATGGCTCAAACCAGGTGTTATAGACCTCCTCGGTTAGGCCTGAAACAGGCCTTTGAATCATCTAGCTATGCAAATTTGCATTCCAAAATGTGTCAACACCACGTATGTATGAATTGTATTCTTAGAGGCGCCATTAGTGTGTGACTTTTCTATGGTCAGTTCTTTTTCAGATCAACTACTACAACTATATTGCCCCTTCGAATACTGAACTCTGCTACCGCTATGCAAGAATGCACAGTAAGTATGTACAACGGGACCACTCGAATGCAATGTGGTGGCCAAGTATTCATGTCTGCCTAGTGTAGAGTTTCCTACCATTTGTCTTTGGATTTAGGAGTTGGTTGTGTTTAAGATTAGGAATAGAGTTAAAGCTATATTGTTTGATAATGGATGTAGATCCAAAAACCTGTACTACTTGGGAAAATCATGTGGTGCAATTTACACCACAAACTAAAACATGATAGATGTTACTTGTTTCATGACAGGACCAAGCAGAGGAAGACTACAAGCTCTCAGCTCTCATTAACTGTTTCACATTACTCCAGCCCACTCCAACCAGGCAAGCATTTCCATGGTTTCACAGCAAACAAAGAGAACACTATCTTTCCAAAGAGTCACTTAAAGTTTCGGAATCTATTTAAAGATGATACAGATGTTGTCAACCACTAAATGAGGGTATATGATCAGTGAAGGATCGTTTAAATTCTTGCAGAGCCATTTTGGGGTTCTTGTCAAGACGATAAAGGATTTGGGTAATGAATTGGATATGGGTTGTCACAGATTTTCCTACAGTGCATTCATGATCCAAAGTGAGGCTTTGGCAGAATGGCGTTCTTCTTATCTCTCCTGCAAACCTAATCTGTTTGCATTTAACACCCAGAAATTACACTCACTCTGATGCTCTGCTTAACAATTATGACTGCTCAGCGGGACTCATGTATTCATATCATCTTTTTTAACTACACATGGAGGCAAAAGTATGAATATTTATCTTGTATTCTGAATATGATAAACATATCCCAAAGCATGCTGTGCTAAATATGCATAACTGTTAATGTTTAGATGACATGTCTGTTTTCTTGTGATTTGCAAAAAAAATTATAAAACAAAATAGGACAATAGCAGGTTCTAACTCTTATTTTTTTGGTCACACTTTAAGGACCCCTTGAAATTGTTTGATGAGTGCAGTTTTATGTCTAGTGTTGGTAAACTTCTTATTTCAATAGGAAATATCTCAAGACATATCAAAGAGTTTGTAGCGTAGAAATCTAGACGCACCCTAGCAGCAGCAAATGCAATTTGCAGCCAGGGTCGTCTAGCAACTCTCCGTTGGCTTGCGAGCTTGAAAAACCAAACTCTAGTCAGGCCAATCACATTGTGTATAGAGTCGGTGGGCGGGCTTAGCATAATGACGGCAGAGTTGCGACGGTTCCGTGTGAATTCCCTGCTACTTGAAAACAAAGAAGATGGGTCTTTCGAATCGGCTTTGGGCGCGACTCTGGAAGACTTGGAGTTAAGCTTTTCTTTGAGAAAAGAACAAAGAATGGCACTGAAGTCATTCTTAAAAAAGGAAGATGTGTTCGGAGTTTTGCCGACCGGATACGGCAAAAGTTTAATCTATCAACTAGCTCCGCTGGTGGGAAAACGCTCTGATTGGTTGTAGCGCTATCCTATTGCGTGCAGAGGGAATTTGAAAGACAACCGTTTATCCCGCCCCTCGGATTGAGCCCTGCCACTGGTGTGTTCCATTAACCGATGTTATGCGACTGAAACGTACTTTTTTCCTCTAGCAATAAGTCATTCCAATAATTATGGCAACGGATGTTGGTAGGTTTACGTATATCCCAGCCACTGCGCTAGCCATTATTTTTAATCGAAAGGAGACGTAAGCATGTTATCTATGCATTAATAGCAAGGAAAGCCCCTTATAATTGGGTGTTTCTCCCTCATATATGCTTCAATGTCTTGATTGTGTCATTTCTTTGTGGTTTAGAATCCAGTATTCCCGTAATTCTTCTGGGTTTTTTTTATAATAGTTTAATAAAGAACTCTGTCTCGTCTTCTGTCCAACCATACCGCGCCATCTCAGGTGACCTGTAAATGCGCAAAAACTGTTTCCATGCAAGTTTTGCGAAATATTCCTTTTTCGAATTGCCTGAAAAACCACCTCATGCAGAAGTAAAAACTTTTTTGCGATATATGGGAGTTTTAATTAATGTGTTTTCAATATGCAATTTCAATTTGAGCAATTTGAAGGGTAATGGAAATGCAGCTACTGTCATTTACAAATCCTCTCCTGTGGCTTAATGGGATAGTAAATCGTATGCACACTTCAGAATCTCGCCGGAAGAAGTAGGTCATCCAGGTAATTTTTTTACTACCCTTTTAAGAGTACATTCGTCTATATAGTAGGGAAGTATGCGATTTCGGATGCAGCCCAGGATTGTCAGTTGCAGGTAGCATTAGGGGAGGGGCATATTTTTTCTACAGATCATTTGATTGGACAAAAATCTGTATAGTACAACATGACTCTATTAATATAAATAATAGATAGAACAGTGTTATTTTAGTATTATTTATATACTATTATAGTATTTATAGATATTTTTAATGCGCTTTTATTAAAGCTGCAGTCGGCAAGTCTGGCAGATTGAGGGGACTTAGCCAAAATGTTGAATGTTTACAACTCTCATGCCCCTCCCCCACTACCACAAGCACCCTCCCATCGAGTTCGTGCTCGTCAGTGCGTGTGCACCAGATTTTCTGTGAACGCGTCCGTCTCTTCAGCATCGATCAACACCATGGAATACTAGGAGGAAGGCTGCCCTGGCTAATCTACCCATAGATAGCAATAACCGAGGAATTGGAAGCTTGTTAGTAGATTTTCTCTCCGCCATCACACTTCGTACAATCCAACACACCTGCATACTTCAGGCGTGTGCATGTGATATTGTAACGTGCGCGGGGGAGAGGGCATCTGTGGCGTGTGCACGAACAGGTGTGATTGACAGTCAGATCTCACACAGCCCTGCGCTGATTGGACCAGAAGAACCGGAGCGGTGGATTTTGCAAAACAAATAACAGGCTCTGGGTGGAGGTAGAAGCGCAGGTTTTTTTTCTAAAACCAGCTGATTTACGTTGTTCTGTCGGAGCATAGTGTAGGTTTCAGTGAATATGATCAAAAAAATCTTGCCGACTACAGCTTTAAATACAGCTATTTAGCTTACATTTATTTTTATTACAATTTTAGTCTTAGCAATTGTAGTACTCTAACTTGCACTTATTTCAGTTAGTTGCCAAAAACAACATTTCTAATTTTCATTTAAGTTACGTTAAGGTGATGTGCACCTAGTTTATTCTAAAATAACTTGGTTTTGCACTAGGTAGGCAGCTCACTAGGTTTTGACACAGAGCTAATAAATCCGCCAGAGCATCTCTTTTAAACATAATGCAGTTTGTCACAGATAGAACATATTAATCTGAGCATTTGCAACTCCAGCAAAGGATGTGGCTTACGGTATCTTAGCAAGGATGTGGCTCAGACACCTAAGACACGTGGTCTTTCACATTTCACAGACCTATGATCTATCTTTTAGTGACTAGGCGCTCTTTCCTTCTCTGGTTAGTATTCAATACTGCTGAGTCTGCAGCATGCGTCATAAGTCACCCAGAGCCAATAACTGTCCAAGTCCAGCCCCTGCTGATGTGCGTGTCTTTCACACTTGTGGTCGGATAATGCACATTCTGAAGACGGAGGGCACAGCAGGGTGTTCGGCCCCCTCTCCAAAAGAAGGCCCAAATTTCTCCAGTATCTCTGATCTTTGCCCATTTCCTCACTCTCTTGCTGTTAAATGCAAAAGTAATATTCCCAGACATCCAGAGAGCGTTTTCCCTAAACAGGAATTGACACAGACTATCCATTTCCGCTTGCAGCTGCCTGTGTTTCTGTTTATACACTGTGCAGATGCAAGACCTCTGGAGACCATGTGGGCTGGGTGATACAATGGTCATAAAACAAATATGACAAATCAAATGCCTGCAGCTACAAACTGAAAAATACCTTACAGGAATAGTTCATTAGACATCTAAAAAAAATGAAGCTTCTGTCATTATTTACTTGTGTAATTATAAACCTGTGTGACTGTCTTCCTTCCAATAAACACAAAAAGAAAACTTTTGAGGAATGGGGAGATTGGGGGCTGTAACTTTTTCAACTTTAAGGACACAAAAGCATCATAAAAAGTATCATGAACTCGAGAACCAAACTAAAAGTGAAAAGATCAGAATCAAACGAACAATTCATTCACAAATTAAGTTTTTGCTCACCAAGTTGGTCTAAAATACATTAAAACATTAATATTGTAACATGTATTTATTTTAAAATGTAATTTATTTCTGGTGACAAATCATTAATCCAGTCTTCAGTGTCACATGATCCTTCAGAAATCATTCTAATATGCTGGTTTGGTGCTCAAGAAGCATTTATTATTATTAATGATTAGCAGTGCTGCTAATATGTTTGTGGGAACCGTGATCATTTTCAGTATTCTATGAGTATTCTCTAGTTCAAAAGAACAGCATTTATTTGGAATGCAGAACTGTAGCTCTATAAATGTCTTTACTGTCACTTTTTATCAATTTAATGCATCCTTGCTGAATAAAAGTATTAATTTCTTTAAAACAACTGTACCGACCCCAAACTTATGAATGGTAGTATGTAACTACTTAACTTGTGTGATTTGTTTTTATAAAATTTGAATTAAAAGTGTTAAAATATTTAAGCAAAAAAAATATTACTATTTAAAATCTATTATTAAATCACAAGCAGATTTTACATTTGTCCTGTCTGCTACTGGACGACAAACAGATGATGACCTTGCCTTAAACTCACAGTATTGGCTGAGCCAATGAGATTTAACATTCAAGCTTGAGATGTTTTCAACATGAAAGCAATACAAAACAGCAAAGGTAAGAATCTATATGATTAATGATGGCTGTACACATTGAGCATGCAGCGTAAGCACAATACATTAAGACCATCTGTTTAGTCCAATATAGTTCAGCTTGGTCAATAAACCATGAATGACCAAAGAGCTGCTGTTGCTGATGAATTCAAGGAGTCTAATGAGCACATAAAGTTAACCATAAAGGCCGTCTCATTGCTATTCATAGGAAAGAGCACAGCCTGGTATTACAGAGCCTTTTCCATTTAGTAAAACCACCACAATCTCTTGTTAGAGAGTGACACTCATGCATACAAGAGCAATGACTGTATCTAGAGCACTAGACCATTGTGACCCCTTCATTGCGGTTGCTCTTGGAGACCTTGGTGTGTTAATGAATTGACCTGTTTGTGATGGGAATAGCGATGGGCCTCACCGATCACAAGTCGTTTGGTGTTTGACCTCGACGACCCTATAGCATATCTCTAGTGCACGGATATCAATAAAGGCCATCAATCCATAAGATGTAGAGTACTAGAGTCTGCATCTATATTTGCAGTTGTTTGTGTTGGTATAATTCTTATCTTTACCACATGGTGCTGATGTTACAAACACATGTTCATTATCTTCTCTAATGCGGCAAGACTGATCAGTTCAAATGATAGTAAAAAAAAAATAAAAATAAAGAATTCTGTCCTGGGTTGTTATTGTTAACTAACACTAAACTATTTGAAATAATGCTGAAATTACATAGGGCCTATATATATATATATATATATATATATATATATATATATATATTTATATATAACACACACACACACACATGTAGTATATTAGACGGAAAAACCTAAATTTAAAAAAAACTATCTTATGTTTTAATAAATAACTGGAATAAGTTGAAGTTGAAATATTAAATCACCAAAACTGAAACTGATATAAAAAAAACAATTAAAGCTACATAATATATATATATATATTTTAAAAGAATAAAAATAAAAAACATTTAAAAACAAAAAATACATAAACTAAAATTAAAATGAAAACTGAAAATATAAAAAGCTAATTCGGAATATTAATAAATACTAAAATAACACTAATTATGTCATTATTCGTGTTGTTCCAGACCTGTATGATTTTTTCTTTCTTTTCTGAAACATGAAGAGAGAAATTTAGCAGAATGTGCCGCCTGCTCTTTTACACACAATGAAAGCGAATGGTGACGGAGGATGTAAAGCTCCATAAATGACCAAAAAGTATAAGGAAAATAACCATAACCATAAATGTCATGCCATATTCCAAGTTATCTAAAGCCATTTAGCTTTCTGTTAAAAAAAAAAAGTTTTCTTTCAATTTCATATACAGTACATTTGAAAACAGTGACGCCACCATTGGATCTCACTTGTCTTGTAAAAAACCGTGACGTGAAGTTTAAACGTGCAAGCATGAGATTTAAGAGTATGGTCTGTTTCTCCTCTGTAGACTTGCATTGTACCATGGTGATTTTTATCATTTTTTCAGCTTGACATCCTCAGTCCTAATTCATAGCCAGGACATCTCCTGTTGCGTTTCACATTTAAAATAAAGTAATACAGGTTTAGCATGAAATCAGGAGCCAAACCCCTTAATTGATGTGTATCATATTTTATGAAGACTAAGATTGTATTTATGACCTAGTAAAAACATATTTGTCCTTATATTTCAAACAACATGCTCAGGCTTCCTGCAGGCATGCAGCGATCTGGTATCAGACTACAGCAATCGAAGTCTCAGATGTCATATATCCCAGTCTACAGTGACACCAGATCAGTCCTAAATGAGAAACGATTTTCTAAGTTGAAAATGAATTATGCACCTTAAGAGCTCTCAAATAACCTCGTTACGTCTCAATACATCTAAGAGAGAAATCGGCTATAGCCTAAACAAGGCGAGCCAGAAAATGTATACAACCATACAAAAAAAAAATGCATTTCAGATGTGTTTATAATGTATATTGAACATTGATTGCATTACATTTACAATGCAAGATATGTGCCATGCTTAAAATGCAATATGTAAGAGATATTGTACTATCAGTTGGTCATTATTGTGACTGTTAGCCAGTCTATATGAAAGATGGGGGGGGTACACTATCTATACATTATATATAAATAAATGGACATGAAATATTAATTTGAGATTTTAGAAAGAAGCTTTTAGATAAGCTTCAACTAAGTAAAATATTCCATAACATCTATTAAGAAAAAAATAGTTCATTGGGAAAAGAAAATTGCAACAACACAACAATACTAATTTAATAATCTGCAACTTTGTGTAGCGTTTCTGTTATGTTGATGTACACAACAGTGAAATATACAGTTGAGCAGTCACTGTACATAATGCGTAAAATATTTAATACATTAATGATGCGATTGACTCATCAAAATCAAGTAGCCTATTCTTTAGACCTGCGGATGAAAAACTGGCTTTTATTCCAAGTGTGTAAAAAATACGCATTTTGTCAACAGTTTAGTTGCAAAACTACAACGGAAAATGAAATATGTTGAGCAGCATATTACTTAAATTCGTTATTTACTTTTAATGTAAAAACTTTAACATTGACCATTTTCAAAGAAAAAAAAAATTGTCTGTAGGATACAAAAGATTTATTTGATCAAGTATATGAGTCTTTGTAGCTCGTCTGCAGTGCAATGGTCTGCAGTGCTGTATACAGTACAGGATGAATGTATGTGATTATGATGGCGTGTAATGCATATAACATGCTACACAAATCACTCGACTGGAGATGAATGGAATAATCTACCGCACAGTTTTGGTTAAATGTACATCAATTGATCAGAGAGAAAAAAGACAAACGTGCAAAGAAACAGTCTGTTAAAGCTCTAAAATGAGTGTGTGAAACGAAGAAATACCTTCTCACTGAGTCGCACGACCTGATTAATTTTTTCTTCATCTTGAAGGAGCTCCCGTAGTTCACTGCTACTGAGGACCCTGTACCCATCTGGGTAAGAGTTCACGTCCCTTGTCTGGGACATTCTTGTCCCCGTGAGGCGCACTAAACAACTCCGTTTGCCAGCCATTTAACTTCCATTTTGCTCACGCTCGGCGCCAAATGTACGCGAACACGGGAGTGGTGCTGGAGAAGCTCTCGTCGGCATGAAGGAGCACCACGGACTGTTAGCGAAGACAATGCGCTGAGAGTATAGCACACGTTTACAGATTCATCCAGTTCCGCATTCCACCGCGAGGAGGCGCTGCGCCGCAGCAGTTACAACGCCATACACACTGTACAAAGACATACAGACATCAGAGATAGCCTATAATACGATTCTTCATACAAAAAAATAAACGACTATAACGGATCCGAGTTCTTTTTCTCTGAAGCAAAGGGATATTCATTTATTTTACTCGTTATAAACGTATCGATTTCTAACTATTCAGATTTTTTAGTGTTGACGATGGGTCAAAAAATCATCATGAAGTGCCTTTGAGACTTTCCCAAATAATTGCCCAAATAAAAAGCTGAGATTTTCCATGTAACTTCATATTTGTTGTATTAAGGAGGCATTAGGCTGTTAGAAATGCATGTTGGTCACTTTTTATAAATTAACTGCAAGTACGAGAAACCACATAATATGTCCACCCTGTCATGGACACATTCAAAATGGAGTAAAAAACATTTAATGATTATAAAATGTAGATTTTCAGAAAGATATTTAGTCCCTTTCTCAACAGTGCATTTTAGTTAATGGGAAAAGTCTGCAAAACTACTGCAAAATATTTGTTTCCCTAAAAAATATGTGATAGTTGCTCTTTCTTTTTCTACATAAAATCTGAACATAAAAAAAAAAATAGTTTTCGTTACTTGAAATAAATAAATGATAAAACAATAAATAAATAAATATTAATAAATAATTAAAAAAAATATTATTTATATCTATTTTGCCTTGACAAAATCTCACCATGAAGTCAAAATTGACAATTATTTTTATGGAATATTGCAGTGTTTATTATTAATGATTTATCCATGCACATTATTCTTCTTCTTAAATTCATGTGCCCTCATAATCTTTCATGGTTGTTTTGTTTTCTCTGGGATGGTCATTTTACGCACATTACAGTAAACAACAACAAAAACATACAATAAAATATGCCATTTTGGTCATTATCGCAAAATAAACAGAGTATGTAGAATATATGTTTATTCTAAAATATTATTTTCTAAATCAATGAATGTAAAATATTATTTATAATGTTTAAACTGTATTATTTATCAGCTTTTTCACTGTGTGTCCAAATTAATATATTCTTCTCTTTTCAGTGTAGGCACTCATTAATAAACTACAAACCCCGCGATTCAACAGAAAAGGTCTAGTCTTGTAGCGTGATCCTATTGGTGGATTTCTATGACGTCTTTATTCTACGACAATACAGAAAAACATGGCGTCGTTCGCGGGAGATCGATGGAGGGAAGCGCTCAAGAACCACGATATCTTCAATAAATTACAAGAGAGCCTTCATTTAGAGCCTCAGGGGACTAGCAAAAGAATAGCCAAGAACCTAACGTTTTGTCTGAACGGCGACCTGTTTACATGGGATACTGTTGAGAGTGTGTTTTACACCACAAACTTGCGACAGCTGAACGCTGACGGCGACACAGACACTTCTAAATACCAGGTGAGCGTCTTTAAATAGTGTCTGTCTGGTGTAGTTATTTCACGGACAGTGTGTAATAGTGACCGAACTCTCCGCAGACTCTGCTGTGCATCAACCCGCCGCTGTTTGAGGTGTGTCAGGTCCTCGTCAGCCCGACGCAGTATCATGTGGCTCTCATCGGTCAGCGTGGAGCGACTATACTGGAACTGCCGCAGCGCTGGGGAAAGAGGTCCGAGTTTGAGGGTGGACGCCTCCAGATCAACTGCAAGTGAGTGAACTTCGGCTTTAGGAAAGCTGCATTCATTCCTCCATCAGGTCATTTGGTTTTATGTTTTCTTCTTCACAGGACGATTCCAGTGGCTGAACGCTTCTTCACCAGTTCTGCTTCTGTGACACTCCGACAAGCTGCCTGGTATCCCAGTGAAACTGAGGAGCCTCATCTAGTTTTACTGACCTCAGATAACACCATTAGGTATCTTAAGTAAATGACTGACACTGGTGTTAAAGGGATAGTTCATCCAAAAATTTAAGTTTGTCATCATTTACTCACCCTCAAGTTGTTCCAATCCTGTACGAGTTTCTTTCTTAGTTGAACACAAAAGAAGATATTTTGAAGAATGTCAGTAACTAAACAGGTGATGGCACCCATTGACTTCCATGGGTTTTTTTTCTATAATGGAAGTCAATGGATGCCGTCAACTGTCTGGTCTGGTTACCAACATTCTTCAAAATATATTCATTTGTGTTCAACAGAAGAAACTTATACAGGTTTGGAACAACTTGAGGGTGAGTAAGTAATGACGACATTATCATTTTTGGCTGATCTATCCCTTTAAAGATGTCTCTCTGAACAATAGAATTACTGTTATTATTGTACTGGAGTGTAAAAATGTATTTCCCCCCCAGATTTTATAATCTTAAGGAACCGCAGTCCCCTGCCAAAGTGTTATCAGTGTCTCAGTTGGATGAGGACAGCAATGTTCATACAAGAGGGTAAGATTGATTGTTTTCTACCAAATGACAATTTCGCTGCTATATTATTCATTTTTATCAGGAGGTTTTGCCAGAAGCTATGAGTATTTTACTTGGAATGGATCAGGGCAATTATTGTTAGCTGAAATTAAAGTAATTTGATATCAAATAAACATTAACTGAAATGAAATAAAAAAAAATGTTAAAAACAGCTTATTTTATGTCAGCTAGTTGCCAAGGCAACATTTCTTATTTTCGTTTAGTTGAAGTACTAAAATAATTAAAAATCAATAAATTAAAGCTAAAACTTGAAAACTATATAGACATATTGGTAACACTAATAATAATGTTTCATAATTTAATGTTGACCAGTGCATTAACCAACAGCGAGCAAAACATTTGTTACAGTATTTTTTTAACATTAGTTAATAAAAATACAACTGTTCATTGTTAGTTCATGTTAGCTCAGATCCATTAAAAATTAACTGATAAAACTTGATTTTAATAATGTATTAGTAAATGGTGAAATGAATAAATTCTATAGAAGTATTTTTTCTTCATTTCATGTAAACTAATGTAGTTAATTAACAAATGAAAGCTTATTGTAAAGTGTTACTGACATATTTTGAAAAAACCTAAAAAGACTAAATGCGTAGCAAAATTACTAAACCTAACTAAGTAAAATGAAAACAGCAAATATAAATATAAAATCTAATTCAAAATATTAACAAAAAATATGGTAACAATTTATTTTACAGTGTCCTTGTTATGTTACATGTAGTTACTGTAGTAATAATAACTATAAATTATGCATAATTACATGCAGCTAACTCTAAACCAACTCCTATTCCTAACCCTATGGTAAGTAAATGTAGTTAATTATTATTACTCAATCAGTACTTACATGTATAATTACACTGTAACACGGACACCTTAAAATAAAGTGCGACCAAGAATATAATATAAATTAAAATAATATAAAAATAGAAAATGTGTTATATGAAAAATGATATATTAACACTGGTTTAAATCTAAAAATGAGGTGTTAAGATATAAATGTACTGATAAAGACCAAATAACTGAAGTGTTGTTTTCGTGCAGACGTTCCTATGCAGCGTCTCTGGGCGAGACGGCTGTGGCGTTTGACTTCGGACCACTGGCAGATTCTCCTCGTCTGAGCAGTTTGCGTATGAAGGCAGAGCTGCTGGTGTATCCACTGTACATACTGTACGGGAATGGAGAGACATTTTTGTCTTATATCTCTCTCACGCACAGGTAACAATCACATGTCTATAACTGTGCCATGATGCCCTTAAACTATAAAGTTTATAACTATAAACTATAAAGTAAAAAATAGTCATTGGCAAATACAGGGTTCCTACGTATTTTGGAAAAATATGGAATTTGATTTGAGTAATTTCCAGGTCTGGATAAGTATTGTAAGGACCACCCATTGGCCCAATGACGGAGTCCAACGGCCTGGGCGAAGGGATAATGCGTGTATGTCCTTTCAGCGCTCCAGTGAAGTTCACTTAATTTATTGGAATCTAGTTTCAATATTATATTCAATATAATACTGATTGGCTTCATCACTGTCTCCTCTCCACCAGTAAGCTGGTGTGTGGTGAGCGTTCTGGCGCAATATGGCTGCCGTCGCATCATCCAGGTGGATGCTGCACATTGGTGGTGGTTGAGGAGATTCCCCCATCTATGTAAAGCGCTTTGAGGTCTCAGAAAAAGCGCTATATAAATGTAACGAATTATAATATTACTTTAGCTCTACGCTTAATCTGACTCCAATTTCAAATGATAATCAAATTTAGATTGTGTTTCTGATTAGAAAATAGTCATAATATAAATTATGAATTAATTTAGATCTTTGATTATTCTGAGCATCTCATAATTTCAAATATTCGTTCATTAAGGACCCGCTGTCGCTTTGAGACGTCACGTCGCGAATGTGTGCTCACAATCACAAACTAGCCAGTTCTGAAATAGTCAGAGGATACAGTGCAACTATTTTACCCTAAGCGGCCGCTCACTGCTGACTCATAACAAAGGTGTCATTTTTTAATAGTTGCGAGCTTGCAACGTGCCAAGTCAGTGATAGTCAGAAATCGGAAGGTCTCCTTAATGATGTGCCCCATGCTCCATTCATAGTGCCTTCGGTTTGATCTATCCTGGACAGAGATTTGCGGAAACACCAGACTGCACTTTAATCTACTGGTAATAATGATTTCTGAAAAAATGCAGAATAAATCAAGATGTAACATTTATTTGTCAGGTAAAATGTATCATGCCAATTACACAAGTGATTAAAAGCCAATTCAGAAATAATAAATACATAACATCAGTTACTCAAAGATGACTCTAAAAGTAAGCAATGCATTCCTGACAGGGAAACACTGAAACAGCACTTGTATGGGGGATGTTCTTGGTTAAAGGGTCCCTAAGACTGCTCTGTCACCTACCCTTAAATACCCAGACCAGAACAAAAGGGTTGTAACAATATTTTTGGGTCAATTCATGTACCCCAGGGGGTAGCACCTGGTTTCGGGAGATATCTTGAAGAGACGTCACCCAGAGAGGAGAACAGGATTCTCCTAAGTTCTCAATCTTTCTCATTAAACCAATGACTGCAATGAAATTAAGACCACTGAGACACTTAAAATGATACCAAACATGAAAAGGAAAAACAATAGATTCACAAGATACATCATATGTGATATATAGACATTCTTAGTGAACTTTTGGTGACTTGACTCAGGGGGAGAGGAAGGGTGGAGGGAGAGGGGGATGCAGAGATAAGGTAGGAGAAAAGTTTGGACAGGACAATGTCCTGTGCTCTGTCTTTGCTATCTTCTGTCCAGGGTGCGTTTTATTGCTTTATTGCAGGGTGAGTTTTGTCTTAGCAGGAAAATCAGTTCTTACAGTATGGAAAAAATAAAATAGAAAAAAATATTTGTCTTTTCATACTGTCTCCACTATTGCCACACATTTTTCATACAAGCAGAGTTTTTTCATGGCAAAAGTTTAGTGACTGTCAAACTCGACTGAATGAATTCAAGGCACACATTTTCATTAATGTAAAACCGTTTGTCTTTACCATACGATAATCTCTTCTGAACTTCACTAAAAAATGGTTGGTGATCATGCAACATCAAACCACATTTACAGTGTCAAACTGATGTGTCAGAGGTGAATATATGCAGGTTATAGAACGTTTTGGGTTTCTTATCATGTAAGCGCATTTAATCACTTCGAGAAAACCAATGAAAAACAAACAGAAAATAAAAATATTTACAGATGACCTTACAGTATACCAAATATGATGCTGAAAATAATGCTGTATGAACCATTTATGTTTAATATGGTTTAATAAAATGGAAAATTTGTAGGAACCCCGCAAAAATACTAGTAACAATTTAAGTTATATCTAGATCCATACAACTAGGATACAGTATAATAATATGTATGGGTGAATATTATGAAACCAAGATTGTGTCCATGAAAATAATTTATCATCAGAACATAGTTCAAAATCAGGAGGTAATATAAAGGCTTAAAGAAATTTGAGTGCATTTATAAGACTACCGGTATTCTGCATTTTTCCAGTGTTGTTATTGTTAACTAAAACTATTAAAAATAATATATTAATTGAAATAAAGCTGAAATAAAATATATATTAAAATATAATATAAATTGAAAAATATAAATATTAGATAAAACTTTAACTTAAAAAACTTCAAATCTGGCAACTAACTGAACTAAAATAAGTATAGGTTGAAGGACTAAAATGGCTAAAACCGAAATATAAATTAAAGCTGAATAGAAATATATAATTACAAAAACAAATTGAATACCAAAAATATAAAGATAAAAGTATTGTGTATATAATACTAAACACAATCCTATAATACAAAAATTTATCTCTATTTTGTATGACCATGATGTGGAAGAAAAAAAAAAAAAAAGTAAAAGCGATATGCATTTTGAATATACATCATGATAGTAATTATTAGTACTGACTTTTTGAAAATGTGTGTGTATCTCTAATATTAATTCCAATATTTACTACATTATTATACATTATTGAAATCAAAATTCGTATCTGTTAATATTATTTAACGGACTTGATAACATGGACTAACACTGAACAGTTTTATTTTAATTTACATTTTTTTATTTTTATAAATACTGTTACAACTCTATTTCTGTATAATTTTGTTTTCATTTTAGTTAATGCAATTACTAACGTTAACTAATAGGACCTTACTGTAAATAGTGATACATATATTTATATACACGTTTTCAATTTTTTTTTTTTTTTTAAGATTCTGCATGTATGTTTTGTGGTTATAAACATCTTTTTCTTGTTTCTTGTCACACTGAAAAAATGTCTTGATGTGTAGCCTAGCCTGTCAGAGAGATTTGCTCCATTAATCTTCAGTCTTTCTCCTAGTATCAGTAATTTAGGGAAGCCGATGGGCCCATTACCCATGTATCCCGCGGCAGAAGATAACTACGGCTATGATGCGTGCGCTGTGCTCTGCCTGCCTTGTGTGCCCAACATCCTGGTTATTGCCACTGAATCAGGAATGCTATACCACTGTGTGGTGCTGGAGGCAGAGGAAGAAGAGTATGGCCGAGTAAGACAGAATTCAGTCCATCTTACAAATCATCAAATGCATCTTTTACAGTGTGAGAGATGCTGAGCCCCTGTGTTTGTGCATTCAGGCTGTAGAGAGATGGTCCAGAGGCTCAGAGACTGTGCCTTCACTTTATGTGTTCGAGTGTGTGGAGCTGGAACTGACGCTCAAACTGCCTGCTGGGGAAGAGGAGGAGATTACAGAGTCAGACTTCACCTGTCCAATCAGATTACACCGAGGTAAGGAGGTCACACAAGCACTCACCATACATATAGGCTACATCCCAATCTGAATACTTGTATTACGCTGTAAAGATATGTCATTTTCTGGTACTGAGAATAAAATAGCTTTTCAACATGTACTACTATGTCATAAAATTGCATTTTGACACCACAAACCTTTTTGTCAAAATTTAAAAATCCAGAAAAATAGTTCAGAAAATTCCATTCTGGAACGTTTGGCATAGCTACTATTTTTAATGTTGTTTTCCCATTCAAATGAAAAAGAATTATGTAACAACACGTTAACTTTAAGTTTATATATATATTATATATATAAAGTTTATATATAATATATATATATATATATATATTAGAGCTGCACGATTCTGGATAAATGAAGAATACATTTGTTTTTGTTTTTTGTTGTTTTTTTGGTCTAAAATAGAGATCACGATTCTCCCACTGTTGCAGTCTATTTTAAAATATTTAATTTGAATGATTTAAAAAAAGAATGCGTTTGAATGAATGATTCAATGACTCGCTTGTTTCATTACTGGATGAATCAGTGTTTTTCAACGAATCTCTTGAATTAATGATTCAATGACAAGTTTTTTTTTTTTTTAAGTCCCCATGAAATCAAAATTGACCTTTGTTAGCGCATATTACTAGTCTTGTGGTGAACAATTAATCCGTGCAAGTAAATATAAAAAAAAATTTTTTTTACCATGGTAATCTTTAATCAAAATCTGAAAAGTTACTTCCGGTCTGGAATGGCATCTTTTTCTGATGATGTAGGTTTGACGGCTTGGTTTGAAAACGCTTAACCACTCCCCTCAACCGTTAGTCTGCTATGAGCGAGAGATGGAGAGGAGGAGCGCTGGAGTAAAAGCCTGCCCTCTGTTCAATATTCCGTTTCACTGGGAAATACGTCATAACACTGGAGAAAAGTCGTTTGCAACTTCCGGTTCACGGGGACTTTAAGTCATTTCTCGCACTCGCCACCTACTGGTGTAACGATGTAATTGATACAGAATCTGAAGCGTCATTACTTTTTTTTTCAAAAGGTGATTTACTCTATTTTCTCTCTTTCGCTTCCGTAGACATCAGCGTTTATTTCCGAGCTATAAACCTTTATCAGTACTCTGTGATAATTTCAATTTTTGTAAAACAAATAATGATACTTTCAGCAGCCATTACTTCAGTGTCTTCAGTGTCACATGATCCTTCAGAAATCATTGTAATATGCTGATTTGGTGCTCGAGAAACATTTTTTCTTATTATCAATGTTAAAGATGGGTTAATAATTAGATGGCTTAATACTTTTGTGGAAACTGTGATCATTTTTTCAGGTTTCTTTGATGAATAGAAAACTCAAAAGAACAGCATTTATCTTTTGTAACATTTTTAACATCTTTACTGTCATCTTTTGAGTTTTCTATTCATCAAAGAAACCTGAAAAAATGATCACAGTTTCCACAAAAGTATTAAGCCATCTAATTATTAACCCATCTTTAACATTGATAATAAGAAAAAATGTTTCTCGAGCACCAAATCAGCATATTACAAACAATGATTTCTGAAGGATCATGTGACACTGAAGACACTGAAGTAATGGCTGCTGAAAGCATCATTATTTGTTTTACAAAAATTGAAATTATTTTTGACATTAACACAAATTAATACTTTAATTCAGCGAGGATGCACTAAATTAATCTATTAATTTGTGTCAAAACCCTCTGTTTCAGATCCTCTGTGTCAGCACAGGTATCACTGCACCCATGAGGCCGGTGTGCACAGTGTAGGACTCACCTGGTTCAAGAAGCTACACAAGTTTCTGGAGTCTGGTGAGCACATTTACTTACATTGAATGATTTCCATTCACAGCACTGAAGTGGAGTGTTTGAGGAACTCTATATATTGTATGTTGTGCAGATGAGGAGGATAAAGACAGTCTGCAGGAGCTGGCGGCAGAACAACGCTGCATAGTGGAGCACATCCTGTGTACCAGACCTCTCACCAACAGGTTGATTAACATTTCAGTGCTGTGGTATCAGAAGCAGCATTTAAAGCTAAAATCCCACATCTCTTGTGAATCAAAACCCCGATTTGCAAACGTTTGAGCAAACCTTAAGAGACGCTGAGTAAGCGCTGTAGATTACTGGTGCTTATTTAAAGTCTCCGCTCGTCCCATGTCTCTTTCTCTCAGTTTGCCAGCTCCTGTTCGTGGGTTTTGGATCGTGTCAGACCTGTCCCTTGGAGCCACCATGATCTGCATCACGAGTACCTACGAGTGTCTTCTGCTCCCTCTTCTGTAAGTGACCAGCACTATCTGCCTCTTTCCATATTTGTTAGATCAGGTTTTCCCAAACAGGGTTCGTGAGGGAACTGTAGGGCGTTCTTGAGTTGATGAAAAGCTAATAATTAATTCTATTGTCAAGTTAAAATAAATAAATGGGGCTACATGATAATCGCGATTATAGCTTAAGTTAATATCTGTAATGTATAGTTAGTTGTGCTGCATGTTTTCAGAGTTTCTTTTTTTTTACAGTACAATTGTACTTTACAACTAGTGTTATTTAAGTATCACTGAGATGCTATTATAATTTTATTAATATTTTGAATTAGTTTTTAGGTTTTCAAGTTTCATTTGAATTTTATAATAATTTTGCTATGTTGTGAATTTTTTTATTTATAAATGTCTATATAGTTTTTATTATATTTTATTTTATGTTTTAGTTATTTTAGTCTGTCAAGTTAAAGTAAATGAAAATATTTAGTCTTTTCTTGGCAACAAGTTGAAATAAAATAACTGTTTTAGTCTATTTGATTTTCAGTTAATATTCATTTTATTTCAAGTAATGAAAATGTTTTGTATGGTTTAGGTTTTAGTTATTAATAATAATAATAATAATAATAATAATAATAATAATCCTGTTTACAAAAGGATAATATAATATATCTCTGTCCTTTTTTATAATTAGAGTTAAAATGTACTAATAATAATAATTGTTATTCGATATCAGGGACTGTGAATATGCAAATTTGTTTAATTAGTAAAATATTAGTTTCTAATCTCGGGGGAATTTAAAGGGATACTCCACTTTAAAATGAAAATTATGTCATCATATACTAGGGCTGTCAAAAGATTAATCGCGATTAATCGCATCCAAAATAAAAGTTTGTGTTTACATAATATATGTGTGTGTACTGTGTATAATTATTTTGTATATATAAATACACACACATGCATGTATATATTTAAGTAGTTTATATTATATATAAATATAATTTTCTTTATATATAAATAACACATTTTTCTTAAATATATACATGCATGTGTGTGTATTTATATATACAAATTTAATTATACACAGTACACACACATATATTATGTAAACACAAACTTTTATTTTGGATGCGATTAATCGTGATTAATCTTTTGACAGCCCTATCATATACTCACCCTCATGTTGTTTCAAACCTGTATGAATTTCTTTCTTCTGCTGAACAGAAAGGAAGATATTTAGAAGAATGTCAGTAACCAGACAGTTTCTGGTACCATTGACTTCCATAGTAGGAAAAAATATATACTATGGAAGTCAATGGTACCAGAAACTGTCTGGTTACTGACATTCTTCTAAATATCTTCCTTTCTGTTCAGCAGAAGAAAGAAATTCATACAGGTTTGAAACAACATGAGGGTGAGTATATGATGACAGAATTTTCATTTTAAAGTGGAGTATCCCTTTAAGTAAATATTTTAGCTAAACGGTTTAGCTGTCAAAAAAGTTTGGGAAGAGCTGTGTTAGATTTTAATTGGAAGTAAAGGTACTTGCTATCAGATTTTTTGTTGTTGTAAGTAACAGTTTCTTTTTAAATCTCCATGTAGAAGCTCTATTCGTCCCCCGTCCCCTCCGTTGCTCTGCTCTCATCCGGGGGTGGGGTCAGACAGCTCTCCTCTGCGTGGATTGGCTGAAGACTCTTTTGAACAGCATATTCGCAACATCTTGGCACGCAGCTCCACCAATCCATTAATGCTGAGGTAAAATGTGACCGCTTGCGATTAACTTTAATTTTTATTGACCTTGCCAAAAAAAAAAACACCTTAACTCTTTATGGTATAGCGTTGCCATATGGCAACAATTAATTTCTTCTCATTTCCTTGTTATTCAGAAAAAAAAACTCTATTAATTTTTTTTGCAGCATCTTTGATAAGTAAATTAAATATTTTTATTCACAAATCAACTTTGTCTAACATCATTTTACTGTAAATTTAAAAAAAAAAATTCCATATGGCCGTATGGCAGCGCTGTACCACAGTGGAATTGCAGTCATGTATTTTCCCATTTATATCAACAATATGATTGCAGTTATTTATTTATTTAAAGTGTTACTTGTAGTATAGTTGTATAAATAACAAATTGAATTCTCCTTTTCAGAAAATGAATACAGCAATATTTTACGGAAAGGGCAATAGGATGAGTTAGCGGATGAGTTAGCGGATGAGTTAGCCAAATGATTGGGAATGATAGGGATTAAATTATAGGGATCTACTTCATTTTGGTTTGCATGAGTTCCAATTATATAAATTATAAATTTCTAAAAGAAATGTGCAATTAAATGGAAAAGAAAATCATAATTTTATAGAAAACCTACATTTTTGACCTACTTTGAAGTAGGTCTTTTTTTCAGGAATCTTTTTTTATTTGTATGTTTGAAGCTATTTTGTGAAATAAAAAAAAATATTTCATGGTTAGAACATAATGCGTACCATAGAGGGTTAAGCTCAAACCAGCTTAAGATTTTTTACATGGTTCTAAATCAGTGGTCTCAAACTCAATTCCTGGAGGGCCACAGCTCTGCACAGTTTAGCTCCAACCAGCTCCAACTCACACCTGCAAGGAAGTTTCTAATAATCCTGAAGACCTTGATTAGCTGGATCAGGTGTGTTTGATTAGGGTTGGAGCAAAACTGTGCAGAGCTGTGGCCCTCCAGGAATTGAGTTTGAGATCACTGTTCTAAATGATTGATTATCTGGACTGTCAGCTGGAAGAACTGGTTCTGACCTAGTAGATCATCCTGGTCTTGCCCAGTATGGCTGGTAGACTACCTTAAACCAGCAATAAACCACCTACCATTACCCAAAAACCAGCTTAACCAGCTTAACCACCTTAACATGTTTGTGTGTGTTTCAGAGCGGGGGATAAGGACTCGTCTCCTCCTCCTCCAGAATGTCTGCAGCTGGTGAGTCGAGCCACACAGGTGTTCAGAGAGGAGTATATCCTCAAACTGGGCCTGGCTCATGAAGAAATGCAGAGAAGGTACAAGATAAACATTTTCAAAAGCTGATATTTTGAACCAGATATTTTGAACTATATATGCTAAGTAATATAGATAACTAAATCAAACAAACAAGTTATAGAGCCAGTATGTAGTCTGATTTAACATGTATTGACCTAATTAAAACTATTATTAATATGAATTCAAACAGCATAATATATAAAAAAAAGATTTTTATTCAATAGGGATGCATTAAATTGATCAAAAGTGACATTAAAGACTTTTTCATTGTTACAAAAGATTTATATTTAAAAAAAATGCTGATTTTTTGAAGAATCATGAATCAAAAATATCAAGCATCACAACTGTTTTGAACATTAATAATTATAAGAAATGTTTCTCAAGGACAAAATCAACATATTATAATGATTTCTGAAGGATCATGTGACACCAAAAATTTAGCATGCCATTACTGAAATAAGTTACATTTAAGATGTATTAAAATGGAAACAGTTATTTTAAACTAAGAATATTTCACAAAATGACTGTTTTTACTGTATTTTTGATCAAATAAATGCAGTCTTGGTGAACATAAAACTTCACAAACATAAAAACAAATCGTACCGACCCCAAACTTTCAAACGTTACTCTAAGCACTGTAGTGTTTCCAAAAATGCTCTAGTTTAATTCTGAAGTACAATATACTCTGTAGTCTATAAAAGTCAATATAATTTTGTTCCACATAAACAGTTTAATCAATTTCTTCTTTAGTAGTGTATGATTGTAATCCGTTTAGTTAAATACAGCTGTTGTATTAACAGTTAATTTTCTGATTCTCTCCCTTGTAGAGTAAAGCTCCTGACTGGACAGAAGAATAAGCAGCTGGAGGATCTTGCTCTTTGTAGAGAGGAGAGGTGACCACAGCACTGCCCGTTTAACACCAATCACAACCACACGTACAGAAACACATTTATCTCAGTTGAGTCACTCAGAACTAAATGAATGAGCACTACAACCTCATGATATTACCGAGTGTGGTAAACGGCCGTAATAACTGAGAGTCATTAAAGCTGTGGTTTCCTGCGATCCACTAGATGCACTGTGCTAAAGTTGTAAAACATGTTGGTGTGTTGTAGGAAAACCCTGAGGGAGGCTGCAGAGCGACTGGCTGATAAATATGAAGATGCCAAGTACCGTCAGGAAGCCATCATGAACAGGTTCACTTCCCTTTGAATTTAGCTGAATAGAATTTTTTTTTTTTTTAATAATAGGAATGTTTCAAATTTCTGAACTCGAAACTTCCTCCTCAGTTCAAAAAAAGGAATTATTGAAACTAAGCTGCTAAAACCACTTGTTCGTGTGTGTGTGTGTGTGTAGAGTTAAACAGGTTTTGGGAAGTCTGCGCAGTCAACTTCCTGTGCTGTCAGACAGTGAGAAGGACATGAGGAAGGAACTGCACACCATCCACGATCAGCTCCGTCACCTTGACAACGGCATTAAACAGGTCCGTTCTGTCTCTGTTTTTCTTTACTCTATTTACGCTGCTTCACGGTGTATCCTAGTTAAAACCCAGTTTATTTTGGCTGCATTTCTGTTGCCATGAGCGGAGCAGATGTACTCCGTGTCACTGTGTGCTGTAATGTGTTATCAGGTGAACATGAAGAAGGAATATCAGAAGAAGCAGATGAATACAGGAGCATCTCCAGCTCGCTCCAGCCTCGCGCTCAACGCCCACCAGAGGAAGTGTGTCCAGGGAGTGCTGAAAGAACAGTACGTACTGAGAGCGTGCACTATTTAGATCTGCAGCATTTGCCGAGGTCTATTGTTGGTCCATGACACATCTCTTATTCAGTGGTGTTATTGGGTCATATTACACCCCAAACCAAAATAAAAATAGAAATGATATTTAGCATAAAGAAAACAATTGGTTTTAGAAGCATTAAGTTTACTTTGTTTGGCATTGTGACCAAAAATAGAATTGTCTGTAGCCTACTGTGATGTTAAACCTTATACAAGTTATTGTAATGCAAAAAAAAGTTTAATTCCTGTTACTGTTGTGCAAAAAAACTGTCTGAGTACACAATTTACTGCGGAGTGGAGTATGAAAAAAGGGTCAGAACAAAAGCCAAAAAGTTCTCGCCGTAAACCTCAAGATTTCTTACTTAATGGAAATGGGTTTTGACCAGGTCTCCTCACCCCTGTTACAGCCCACCCCCCACCTTCCAATTCATATCCACTTCATACTTATTTACTGCTGGGCTTAAAGAAATGAATGTGTTGTGCCATTGTCAATCCACTGATGCTCATACTAACAAACTCTTCCTGGAAATTTTAAATTTAATTTCTATAATTTCTGTTACCACATTGCGCAGAAAACCCATCTGTTAGTGTATCTCCATTACTGTTATCTCCATTACAGTAACATACATCTCTATTATTGTTAATCATCCGTTACAATTGTGGAAAAAAAATTACACGTTAAATCACCCCACTTAGTGTTACACAAAATCCTCAGCTTTTACGCAAAAAACTCATCCATTGCGATTATGTAAAAAAATGCTTGCACAAAAAACACATCCCTGTTACTGTTGCCTGTTGACTCACCCCACTTACTGTTACATAAAACAAATTATCCTCATCGCTGTTATGCAAAAACCCATCAGTTACGATTGTGTAAAAAAAATGCTTACACAAAAAAACACATCCATGTTACTGATGCCCGTTAACTCACCACTTCCTGTTACACAAAACAACTCATCCTCATAGCTGTTACACAATAAAATGTCCCCATTACCATAATGTGCAAAAAACTCAACCTTTAACCTATTATGAAAACGCAAACAAATCTGTTACTGTTATGCTAGAAAACTGTTATACAAGAAAATGTTAAATTTCCTACATTTTTTTCTTTATTTTGTGTCAAATCAAGTGATATACATATATTATGTATATAGATTATGTATATACATGCACTGTATGGACAAACGAATTGGGACACACCTCTTGATTATTGAATTCAGGTGTTTCAGTCGGACCCATTGTCACAGGTGTGTAAAAATGAAGTATCGAGCCATGCAGTCTACATTTACAAATATTCGTTTATAAAAATGTTTCGTTCTGAAGAGCTCATGTGAATTCAAGAGTGGCACTGTGCTAGGATGCCAGCTTTGCAACAAGTCAGTTTGTGGAATTTCTTCCCTGTTAGATATCCCATGGTTAACTGTAAGGGGTATTATTGGAAAATGGGAGTGTTTAGGAACAGCAGCCACGAAGCGGAAGACCACGTAAAGTCACAGAGCGGGGTCACCGAGTGCTGAGGTGCATGGTGTGTAAAAGTCGCCAACGCTCTGCTGAAAGGGTTCCAAACTTCCACTGGCATTAATATCAGCACAAAACCTGTGCGGCGGGAGCTTCACGGAATGGGTTTCCATTGCCGATCAGCTGCATGCAAGCCTCGCATCACCAAGTTTAGTGCCAAGCGTCAGATGGAGTGCTGTAAAGCATCTCGCCACTGGTGAGTGGTAGTGGAAATGTGTTCTCTGGAGTGACGAATCCTGCTTTGGGTTTGGTGGATGCCTGGAGAACGTCCCCTGCCTGACTGCATTGTGTCAAATAAAGTAAAGTTTGATGGAGGAGGGATAACGGTATGGGGCTGTTTTTCAGGGGTTGGGCTAGGCTCCTTAACTTCCAGTGAAGGGACATCTTAATGCTTTTAGCATTACCAAGACATTTTGGACAATGCTATGCTTCCAACTTTGTGGGAATAGTTTGGGGAAGGCCCTTTTCTATTCCTGCATGACTGTTCCCCAGTGCACAAAGCAAGGTCCATAAAGACATGGATGTGTGAGTTTGGTGTGGAGGACGTTGACTGGCCTGCGCAGAGTCCTGACCTCAACCCCATCAAACACCTTTACTGGAATGGAGATTGCGATCCAGGACTTCTCATTTAACATCTCATTCAGCCTGACCTCACAAATGCTCTACTGGACCAATGGGCAAAAATTCCCACAGACACACTCCAAGCTCTTGTGGAAAGTGCTCTTATAATGAGATGTCATTACAGTCCCTGTTGGTGTAATGATCAGGTGTCCAAAAACTGTGTCCATATAGTGAATGTGAGATTACACCCACAGCTTTTGACTGTTAGTGCAGTGATCCTGAATTTCTTTCTTCTATCCTGTAGGGGAGAGCACATCGCTGGAATGATGAAGCAGATCAAGGACATCAAAAACCATTTCAGTTTCTGATCATCAGCAATCAACAGATCTCAAAGGCCAATATATTATCATCATATAGCATATAATGAAATTACAGTAGAACCAAAAGGCATCTCCATAGACCCTGCCTGAGCTCCTTAAAGAATTGCATTTGACCAGACATTTTTGTATAAACTAGGTTGTCTATTTTTATAAGTGGTATGTACATGTACACATCTCGACAATAAAGAGTTTTGTACAGTGAAGTGACTCTTTCCTGTGCATGTGTTGCTGTGAGAGTTTATCAGCTGTGAGACAGCAGCATTGGACATCGGCGTTATTTCCTGAACTGAGACAATGGCTTATCTGAAGAGGTTATGCTGGATATGAAGACTTTTCCCTCTTTTCCTTCCCTCCGCTAATCACAAGGCGGAATGTGACGAGGGAAAAGATCATGTCAAGAACAAGGGGCTTGTTTATTTACTAGAAAGAATGTCCCGGGTTCAATGCATGTTGAGCTTTATCAACATTATCTGCTGTTTACAACCAAAATTAATTTTTAATGGTCCTTTAGTTGGTAACAAGAAAATATTTGGAATTTACAAGAATTTCATTTACAATGGAAGTCTATGAGGCAAACATATGGAAGCTCATGTCCTCCATAAAAAAATAAGATAAAAAACACAAGTTAAAATTATGACCGTTATTATGACAAGTCATCAATATTGGGATACCAAGGCCGGTTTCACAGACAGGGTTTAGATTAAGCCAGGATTACGCCTTAGTTCAATTAGGACATTTAAGTAGCTTTTATACACTCACCTAAAGGATTATTAGGAACACCATACTAATACTGTGTTTGACCCCCTTTCGCCTTCAGAACTGCCTTAATTCTACGTGGCATTGATTCAACAAGGTGCTGAAAGCATTCTTTAGAAATGTTGGCCCATATTGATAGGATAGCATCTTGCAGTTGATGGAGATTTGTGGGATGCACATCCAGGGCACGAAGCTCCCGTTCCACCACATCCCAAAGATGCTCTATTGGGTTGAGATCTGGTGACTGTGGGGGCCATTTTAGTACAGTGAACTCATTGTCATGTTCAAGAAACCAATTTGAAATGATTCGAGCTTTGTGACATGGTGCATTATCCTGCTGGAAGTAGCCATCAGAGGATGGGTACATGGTGGTCATAAAGGGATGGACATGTTCAGAAACAATGCTCAGGTAGGCCGTGGCATTTAAACCATGCCCAATTGGCACTAAGGGGCCTAAAGTGTGCCAAGAAAACATCCTCCACACCATTACACCACCACCACCAGCCTGCACAGTGGTAACAAGGCATGATGGATCCATTTTCTTATTCTGTTTACGCCAAATTCTGACTCTACCATCTGAATGTCACAACAGAAATCGAGATTCATCAGACCAGGCAACATTTTTCCAGTCTTCAACTGTCCAATTTTGGTGAGCTCGTGCAAATTGTAGCCTCTTTTTCCTGTTTGTAGTGGAGATGAGTGGTACCCGGTGGGGTCTTCTGCTGTTGTAGCCCATCCACCTCAAGGTTGTGCGTGTTGTGGCTTCACAAATGCTTTGCTGCATACCTCGGTTGTAACGAGTGGTTATTTCAGTCAAAGTTGCTCTTCTATCAGCTTGAATCAGTCGGCCCATTCTCCTCTGACCTCTAGCATCAACAAGGCATTTTCGCCCACAGGACTGCCGCATACTGGATGTTTTTCCCTTTTCACACCATTCTTTGTAAACCCTAGAAATGGTTGTGCGTGAAAATCCCAGTAACTGAGCAGATTGTGAAATACTCAGACCGGCCCGTCTGGCACCAACAACCATGCCACGCTCAAAATTGCTTAAATCACCTTTCTTTCCCATTCTGACATTCAGTTTGGAGTTCAGGAGATTGTCTTGACCAGGACCACACCCCTAAAAGCATTGAAGCAACTGCCATGTGATTGGTTGATTAGATAATTGCATTAATGAGAAATTGAACAGGTGTTCCTAATATAATCCTTTAGGTGAGTGTAAATGTGCCTTAAATTGTTTTATGTGCATCTTGAGAAAAAAACAATGGCACTTAAATATTTTAAGATATATCAGTTCAAGTTGCTTTGTTCAGACAGCACAAACATGCATTTTAGTCTAGGACTAGACTCAAGCCTTGTTTGTGAAACCGGCCATGTCAATTATGAGGCAAGTCGGAATTTGGAGAGCCAATTGACAAATAGTAATTAGCAGTCATAATTATGTCAAACTTGAGATATTAAGTCAATTGTGAGACAAAAAGTAGAAATTATAATGGTCAATTATGACGAATTATGCTTTGTCATTATAGACAGTTAACATTGTCAATTTCGACTTCTCAATTCCGACTTGTCATAATTGACATTTTGTTCCACAACTTTGACTTGTCATTTTTTTTAAACTTTTTGTCAGTTTTCTATTTTTTATTTGATGACTGTCAAAATTTCCTCATAATTAGTCTTAATTATAATTTTGTCTTAATAATGATTTACCAAAGAATGAAGTCTTAATTCTAACGTGGCTGAAATGTAAACAAATATAATGCAAAGTCTTGAAAACCTTATGTTGTTTACATGAGGTTATGATTTATGTGATCTTCACTAACCTTGCAAACTGGATCGGCTACTGACTAAAAATCCATATAAAACTTGTTTCAATTTGTTTTATTATATAGATATATACAGGGATATGTACACAGTACAGTATATAAATTTGCCAGGGCTTCTGCATTTGCAACAGCATGCAAAAAAAAAACAAAAAAAAACATAACTGTTGTTATGGTGAATGAATCTTAACTATCACTCTTCACAGACCCAGCAGAAATGACTGCCATGAACTATAAATTATACTGACTGAAAAAAAAAAGAAAAAAAAAAACACTTTTCAATAAAAATGGTAGTTTCCTAGCCCCAAATTTGTTAGAGTTCCAACAGTGTCTTCTAAAGAAAAATGTAGTTCCTTAAATATTGTGATGTCAAAACTATGCTTCTGTTGTTCTAGTAAAACATGAAACAATTGAAGTAGCAACTTCTTTACGTGTGTTTGCAATGTGAAGACGGCACGGGACGTGTGAGCGTTATGAAGTGAAACTGACAGGTAATAAAATGAACACCACCACAACACACATGGTCTTAATATAATGCACATATTCACACAGAAGAGCTTCATCATCATCATCATCATCAGTCCATGTACAGATCACAACAGCAGCACTGGTCATACTATAGTAGCGTTGGTAAAGTTCTGTGTACTCATCAGATGGAGTTGTTAAAGTGGTCGGCTTTGCTCAGGAAACTGAACATTGCATTCGTTGATTAAAAAAAGATGCATATTTTAATACCTGGAATACTTGGACTGAATTAGTTTTTCCATTGTCAAATATCTCTGATAACTGTCTCTCTTTTAATGACAAAATTAGCAGACATAACGTTCAACATGCAGGTACAGGGCTTTTTTGACATGGATTTCGTCCAATTGTCAGACAATTTTTGTTTTCAACCAATGATTATTAACAGACTTTGTTAAAGGGATAGTTCACCCACCCAAAAATCTAAATTCTGTCATTAATTACTCTCCCTCATGTCGTTCCAAACCCGTAAGACACTCATTCATCTTCAGAACACAAATGAAGATCTTTTTGATGAAATCTGAGATCTTTCTGTCTCTCCATTGACTGTCTATGTAACTACCACTTTCAAGCCCCAGAAAGGTAGTAAAGACATCTTTAAAGTAATCCATGTGGTTTAACCTCAATTGTATGAAGCGGCGAGAGTGCTTTGTTCTTTGTGAGAGACAGATTTCATCAAAAAGATCATTTGTGTTTTGAAGATGAATGAATAACAGGCCTGGAACGACATGAGGGAGAGTAATTAATGACAGAATATTCATTTTTGGGTGAACTAACTCTCTAATCTGAACTAAAATACAATTTATTACCATTTAATTATTTTTATTATTATTAATAAAAAAAATAAAATAAAAAAACATGCCAAAATAACATGGCACTTTTGGTCTTGTAAATAATAATAATAATTGTTTGCCATTTAACTGAACTGGACATAAATCATACACACTTGTTTCCTGTAGTTGAGTTATATTGTCTCATATCCATTAAAAAAAACAGCAGTCAGAAAATGACTTAAAACCATTAGCCCTTTCCATGTTCTTTTGATTTAAACCATCCAAATATGCTGCTTTGAATATTTAAGGTCAACATGATCAACTTTGGTTCTATATGAAACGCAAGACATACACATATTATTGTACCGCTTAACGTGGTACACAAAACACAGGATTCGGTTTAAGACGCCACTTAGCCTGTGACAGGAAATCATTAGCATAGTGTGCTTTCATTAATACACAGACAGCAGAATGATGGGTAACCACCTTCTAAAACAGAGCTGTTGCCTTGTACTTGACGCAAATATCAAAAATCAGACCAAATGTAAACCGTAAATGTTATCAGATAATATCCTTCAGAAAGAAAGAAAACAGAAAAATAAGCAAAAGCATCAGTCCGTTGCAACAAAAAGTCGCAGTAGCGTTAAGAAATGGTTGTCAAATTGTTAGGAAGTAAAAGATTTAGGGAATATGGAGAATCTCCTAAAGACTGACGTTGAGGATAAACGATACGACAGAGATTGGACAAATGATTGGTGGGTGAGGAGAAAACGTAGGAGGCGGGAATCAAAGTCTCGTGTGTTAACTTAACTAAAGCAATATACACATAATCTGTATACAAGTATGTACAAAACACTTCGGGAGCGTCTGTTTCCTTCATAGGTCACTGCGTGCTAGTTCAGCAGACGGAAGAGAAGTAGAGCGGTGTCAGAAGAAAGACGGGAACTTTGGTGGGGTCTGGGATCGGGACGGTCACATTAGTTCTCATTTCCTGAACTGAGCTCCTCGTGGCATTGCGAGACACCTTGCTGTGCTCTTGAGAACGCATGTACAAGCTGGACAGATAGCAGTAGTAGGTCAGTATCAGTAGTGTTTCTCCGAGACCTGCAAGCTCTTCGGGCCCAACATCTGAGGTACAGGTGGAGTGTGTTTGTATGTGCACGATGGAGTCGCGAGGAGGAAGTGACATCATGTCTCGGGAAGCTGGCTGATGTCTGTAAAGTTGGTGTCGTTGAGAATGGCACGGATCCGCTCTAATGAGTCCGCTTGCCGAATGCGCTCCAGTTGCACCTGCAGGGGAACAAAAGCATTGTATTTGCAGCTGCGTGTGTGTGTGTGTGTGTGTGATGTGGCGTAACTACAGCGCTTACAATTACACAAAATGCCTTTCCATCCACTTCTATTAATACATTTTTTCCCAATTTAAAAATAAAAATGTACAGTACAGTTTAAAACGTTTGGGTCGGTTAAGTTTTTATTAGTTGGATAAGGTCTCGTCTGCTCATCGAGGCTGCATTTGTTTTATCAGAAATACAGTCAAATCAGTCAAATCTTTTCTGTTTGAATATATTTTAAAAATGTAATTTATCCCTGTGATGCAAAGATGAATTTTCAGCATCATTACTGCAGTCTTCAGTGTCACATGATCCTTCAGAAATCAGTCTAATATGATGATTTGATGCTCAAGAAACATTTCTTATTATCAATTCTGAAAACACTTATGCAGCTTTTTTTGGAAACCATGATAAAATGTTTTTAGGATTCGTTGATAAATAGAAAGTTAAAAAGAACAGCATTAATTAGAAATCTATTTTTTTGTAACATTATAAACATCTTTGTCACCTTTGTTCAAGTGAATGCTTCTTTGCTGAATAAAAATAGTTAACTCTACAAATATCTTACTGACTTAGCAGTCGTGTAATTACATGAATCACGTTTCAAATTTCCAAACACACATTAAAAATGTTTAACTCATGTTTAAAATTGAAGCTAAAACAAACAAAATAATAAATTAATAAAACACTTTTGAATTGGACAAATAAATAGATAAACACTATTTATTAATTTATTATATAAAAATGTATTTATCAATTCCTCTTTGAAATCTAATCACATTGCCACTCCGAATCCCACAAAATGTTTTATCCAAATTTTTGGATATTGCATGAAAAATTCTGGAATTGATGGACAAAAAAATTGCGCTAATAATATATTATTTACTATTGTACTTTTTACATTTTCAACTTTCTTTAGTGTGTAATTTTGCAGTTTGGGCATGAAAAAGGTTTGAAAAGTTACACAAGTCACTCCAAAGCAAGTTATTCTCTATATCAGTGCGCACTGTTTCTGAACTCCCTGAAACACCTCGACGTTGCGCTAGTAGTGTTGAAACCCGCAGTTATGGTATGTGACTTTCCAAAACACTCTCAAAGCAGTCCAGCCAACCAATCAGAGCACATTGTGCTTTTCGGAAGGAGGGGCTTCATAGAGACAGGAACTAAACAGGACTGCGTTTCCCAAAAGCATTGTAAAATATGTAAAGGTGTTTTTTGAGCATCAAAACCTATTTTAGTAGACCCTAAAAACAAAATCAAGACTTTGTTAAGAGCATAATATGGCCTCTTTAAAACATATACACCCACCTGAGGTGTTTTTATTTTATTATTTAGTAAGACAACGTACTTCACTATGAAGGAAACATTTACTGAATAAATTCCTAGATACGCATCCATTTTTTTTGCCTCAAGTCATGTGATTAACTCACTAGGAGCAGAAAATGTGTATAAAAATCATGTCCCAGAACAGTCTTAACCTGCTGTGTAGAAACAGTGTTGAACACTCCGTGTTCTACTAGCGAAATGTGTTCACCTGAAGGGTCTGTGACAGCTTGACAAAATCTCTCTGGACCTGCTCGCTGACGTCCAGCTCTGTCTGAAGTCTCTGTGCCTTGTCTTTCTCTTCAAACGCCTGAGTCTCCAAAGCACTCTACAACACACACATTTTGACTTTCAGTTTACTTTATAATTCATGCTTATATTAATTAATACAAACATTCAATCTTTTGTTTGATGCACATCCTGTTGTTACTTTGTTTGATGCATATAGTGTTGTTTGCATGGACTTTCTGAGAATCCTGCTTATCTGATCGGCTGATTCATCACATGCACAGGAATCGCTGAGTAGACTATGAACTTTGCAATGAGTTTTTATGAGAAACATAACTCAAAACTCTGGCAGAGCACAGTGGTCATATAAGATTTCACACCTTGCTGCCGAGGGCATCTTTCAACTGTTCCTCCAGACCGTTCTTCAGGCCCTGGACGTTCTCCAGCATCTGTCTCTTCTCTGCCAAACTGCTCTCCAGCTGTTGTAAAGATCAGCAGTCAGTCAACAAATACAGAAGCAACACAACAGACACTCGATCTGCTCCCAGTCCAAGTGAATTACTAAAACTTGTTTAGGTCACATTTAAAAGTTGTATTTGTTAGTTGGTGCACTGTGAACCAGAATGAACAAACAATGAACAACTGTATTTTTAAAGGAGTCATAACCTGCAATTTTCACTTTTCCACGAGAATCAATGTATGTTATGATTGCCTAACGATTATACACTGGCCGGGAAGCCGATATTTAAAAGTGAAGCGTTTGTTTACCTCAGGGTAAATAAACCAGCGCGCGTGCACGCGCACTCAAATACGAGATTTTGATTTCAGCCCCGTCTTGACGTCATGACGGGGCAGGATATACCATATATGGACACCGCAAACCTATGCCGCGGGAAGCCCGCCCCTCTCCCCCTCATATTCAGTTCAGTCGAGAAAGATGGAGAAACGAGTACACACCTGAGTTGCTCTGTGGTTGACTGCCACAAACAACATGTAAATGTGTTTTCTCTACCAAAAACGGACCAAACTATCAGGGACCAGTGGATGAAATTCATTTTTAATGACGCTGTCCCAACAACCCTTTCAACTGGCTTATCGTTAGGAGTCTGCGCTAAACATTTCACACAGGAATCATACACAAATTTGGGGCAATATCAGGCGAAGTTGGCCTCGAAGCTCTGTTTGGAAAAAGGTGCAATTCCAACCATCAGAGACTTGCCTGAAATTGAAACGGTAAGACTGAGTTTTTATTGCTCTACTGTGTGTAACAAACAGCAGCTAACTGCTAATGCGGCTATTGTATGCTAGCGGGAGTATTAGCTTCGAGGTAAACATGGGGAATGGCTGCTAACGTTACTTTGCAAACAACAAATGACTGAGATCATCATGAATTCGGCTATTGTATATTGCCGGTCGCGGCCAGGGGTGCGTTTCCCGAAAGCATCGTTGGCCAACTATGGTCGCAAGTTCATTGCAATGTCCATTGAACTCTATTGGTAACGACGGAACTTGCGACCATAGTTGGCCAACAATGCTTTCGGGAAACGCACCCCTGGTCGGGTTCATTCATAACTTGCGCCATGATGTCATTTTGGAATGATATGCTAAAGCGTTACCTGCGTTGTCAACCCCCCTCCTTCCTGCCACCAATCAACGCGCCCCTCATTTGCATTATTAAAATGACCGTCCACGACAGCCAAAATATCGCATCAGATCTCGCGAGACAATAATGCCTTCAGAAATAAGGGTCTGAGGAGCTCTGTGTTTATTTTTTTTCCACTTTTCTTTTTTAGAAGGGCCTGAAAGACTATAATACAGCAGTAGGTATCCAAGGTAATACTAGGTTATGACTCCTTTAACAAACATTAACAAAGATTAATAAATACTGCAACAAATGTATTGCTAATTGTTAGTTCATGGTAAGAAATTAGACTTACTGTAAAGTGTTACCAAAATAAATAAAACTGGAAATAAATAAATTAAAACTAACTAAAAATAAAAATGAAATATATATTTTTTAAACCAATAAAACGACAAAAGCACACAAAATTACTAAAAATGTATCTAAATTTAAAATAAAAAATAAAAATATATATAAAAAATGAAAGCCAATTCAAAATATTAATAATACTAAAAATAAAACTGGCCCCCAATTCTGGTTAAAATAATGCACACAAAAAAAAACTAAAGCCAAATCAAAATATTAATAAAAAATAAAATAAAACTGGCCCCCAATTCTGGTTAATATTATGCAAAGAAAGAAAAACAACAACAAAATCCCATTCTTATTATTGCAACAAAGAGCCAATATTTTTTGGTATAATAAACATTTATAAAAATAAATAAATGAAATTATAATATTGTTCGAAAAATGCTAATATTATGCATAAATACCACAGAGTTTAAATAATATCAATTATTTCATTTATTAATATTATTTATTATTACTTAATACACTGAGAATTTTCCCTTTTGATTTTGGGATCAATTATATCTTGGACATGGCATGTTCTTGACCGGTTTTGTGACATTCAAGCCCAAAGACTAAAAATCAACAGTATGCCTTGAACTTCTGCCCTACCTGTTCCTTCTCACTCTTTACTCGTTCCAGTTCCGTTTTCAAGCTGGAAAAAGATGCTATAGGATGGAAGAAAGACAATAACAGAAAAGAAACAGTGTCACATGCTGTTGCTGTGTTTTGTATTAGTCAGACACATGTAGTCAATGCATGGCCAGTTCTCCTATGACAAGGCGAGCGTTCTCCTCAGTAACAAGAGGAAGTATTTGCTCAAAGATCCGTGTGTTAGCGCTGCCTGAGCCAGCATGAACATTGAAAAACTGTGACTTGTCAATGAATTAAGCATGACTCTTAAAAAATTACAAATACTACATCTCAAGTATTCTGCACTGTGTCACGAGCAGTAATAAACTTGTCACTGAACAGTGCCAATACAACATTTTTCAGTAGCAAAAACAGCTGATACTGTTTCAATACAATGTAGCATTTCCAAGTACTTTAACAAAGCACTACAACACCATGTTTAAAAAAACAACAACAGCTGAGCGAGTTGAGGTAACAAATGTCCTCACTCTCTTAAGTTCTGTTGAATTGAACTTGTAATGAAAAAAATATATATAATACTAAAAAAAGACTACATCTTTGCATAGGAAGTTGCTGCACTGCATTTTCTTCTAGACAAATATTTAGTAAAATACTGTCATTCATTACCATGTCTTTTACTTAAATACTGTATAGTAGACAAGTGCCGATATACGGTAATGCGATATATCACGATAATGAACATGCACAATATTGTTCTTGTGGGTACTGTAAAACACTGTGCACAATTTCTTATTATGAATTATTTCGATTGTTTCACTGTTTTGCTGCGTCAATGTAAACAACAACACGGATGAGAAGCATGGTGGAACGAGTGAAGGAGATGTGCTGAATGAAAATGCACATTCACTCTCTGACAGTAGATGGCGCCGATGGAACAGCAGAAATGCAGCCGTTACCCCGGTAACCCCCGTAAACAAAGCAGCTGTGCTACTTTCTGTTTCTGAACATTAAAGTCCCCGTGAACCGGAAGTTGAAAACGACTTTTCTCCAGTGTTATGACGTATTTCCAAGTGAAACGGAATATTGAACAGAGGGCAGGCTTTTACTTAGCGCTCCTCCTCTCCATCTCTCGCTCATAGCAGACTAACGGTTTGAGGGGAGTGGTTAAGCGTTTTCAAACCAAGCCGTCAAACCTACGTCATCAGAAAAAGACGCCATTCCAGACCGGAAGTAACTTTTCAGATTTTGATTGAAGATTACCATGGTAAAAAAAAAATTTTTTTTATATTTACATGCACGGATTAATTGTTCACCACAAGACTAGTAATATGCGCTAACAAAGTAAATAGGGTCAATTTTGATTTCATGGGGACTTTAATGTTTCAAACACTCATTCAGATGTTTGTATTTGCAATGGTGTTCATTACTTTATTTTATACTTAAAGGTTATTTATTTTCAAACTTAAACATTTTTACATTTTAATCTGAACTAAAACATATCCTAGCCTAGATATTGTTTGAAAATATTCTGACGTTAACATTAGTTAATTTATTAGTTATTAGTAACTTAATTCAATACCGTGATAAAACCTTCATCAATTATTATTATTATTATATGAAAATTTGACACCGTCACATGCCTACTGTATATAAATTAGAGTGTTTTCAAGTTGTATTTAGTGTAAATTATAACCCTAATTTAAGTAAATTATAACTAATTTAAATATCCAAGAAATATTTTAAGATAAATACTGCTAAATCAAAAAGGGGGGAAAAAACAGCAAAATTACTAAAAAAGATTTTTTTGGGGGGGATTACAGTACATCACCAAATGATCTTGTTCTGATGGATAAATTTACATCCCACCATAACCTGTTTCACTTGGAAATGTGCCACATTATGGAAGTAAAATACTACTGCTCAAAAGTTTGGGGTTATTTAAAAAAAAAAAAGTCTGAAAATTTTATTTTTTTCAAATAAATGCTGTTCTTTTGAACTTCCAATGAATCCTGAAAAATATATCAGTGTCCACAAAATATTAAGCAACTGTTTTCAACATTAATAATATTAAGAAATGTTTCTTGCGCAGCAAATCAGCATATTAGAATGATTTCTGAAAGATCATGTGACACTGAAGATTCACTTTGCCATCACAGGAATAAGTGACAGTTTAAAATAAATAAAAATATAAAACGGTTATTTTAAACTGTAATAATATTTCACAATATTACTGTATTAACTAACTGTATAGACTAACCCAAGGTCACATGAAGTTATATTTGTATTAGTACAGTACACTACACAGCTAAATTAACTAGTATGAAGTGATAAGGATGTGACTTGAGCACACACACACACACACAGTGCTGATGGGTTTAGGGGTGTGTGTTAGGATGACATCGGTGGTTCCACTATAGACAGACACGACCTAGACAAACACACAGTCAGGCAAAGATTCATACCTTCCAGGATGTCTGAACACAAGTCACCAATGCAGGGAGAAGTGGAGGAGAAAAAGACAGTATTGAAATGCAAAACCTGAGAGGTAAATAAGTAGATAAATGGAGTTTCACAACCCTTCAATGATTTTAATCAGTTATTGGAAGCTAAACAAAAGGATGGAGGAGTAATTTCCTTTAAAAAGAGAATTTGGATTTAGTAACATTTTTCCAAACCGCTGAAAGCCTCACATTTCAAAGCCTCAATGTAAGCCAGCGTAAGCCTTCAGTGCTGTTTAATCATTCAAGTTAAGGTTGGGCGCAAAGAATAATTTTGTTGTTTTAAGTTATTTGATATCACGGTAGTTGTACATTTCATACTTATTTTGGCTTGAAATTCAAATTGTAAAGTACATAACTATATATATACACACACATATACATACATATACATGTACATACATATACATATATATAAATCAGGCCAGTCAACTTCCTCCACACCAAACTCACCCATCCATGTCTTTATGGACCTTGTTTTGTGCACTGGGGAACAGTCATGCAGGAATAGAAAAGGTCCTTCCCTAAACTATTTCCACAAAGTTGGAAGCATAGCATTGTCCAAAATGTCTTGGTATGCTGAGGCACTAAGATCTGAATCCATTGAGCTCTTCAGAACGACCCATTTTTTTCACAAATGTTTCTAAATGCAGACAGCACGGCAGGTGCGATTGGTCCAATTGAAACACGTGATTTCCCAATACTTTTGCTCATTTACACAATTATAGCGCCCAGACGTAAGATTTCTATGACTACACAACTCAACTGACATGTCCAATCCACTCACCGATCTCTTCTTTACAGCCCTCTATCTCCAGCTGTAGTGTGTCCTCTAGGTTTTCTTTCAGGCACTGCTCTGCCTGAATCTGCTCCTTCAGGAACAGAATTTCAGCCTTCAGCTTCTCCTCCAAATGCTCCGTCGCTGTGCTTGCAGAAACAATGTCCTCCCTGTACTGCAACACCAGCTTCTGAAGTTCCTGTGAGGAAAAATTACATTAAAAAAAGACTCTATAATGTTGTTTACTGGATAAGCATTTGAGTCTTATTTAAACAAATAGTTGGCAAACTCGGCACTGACAAAACAACTTTTTTACATAAACTTCTAAGATTTTATTATTCATTTCCTAGATTTTTTTTCCCATCATTTAAGGTTTTATTATTCTTTTCTCTATTTTTCATTTGAGATATTATTAGGGCTGCCCCCTAAAGGTCAATTAGAAGAGGCTTGGTCGACCAAAATTTTATTAGTCATTAGTCGCATTCACATAAAAAAATCCACAGGAAGTGGCAAATTCATGCATTGTGTGCTATTATTAGCCGCATATCTGTGTTTGTGTGAAGAGTGCGCTTACTGCTTGAGCACGTCACAAAAATGAACCAAAACTCAGTGTATCGGGCCAGTGCAGCAGTCGTGAAAGTTAATCATTTGCATGTGTTTTTAAGTCTTGCCAATGTAAATATTTAAGCGCAAGATAACGCTAACAAGAACTCAATTCGGTACTAGTGCACTATAAGATGATTTGTGCGCACACATCCGAAGCGTGGGCCCTGAAAGCTACGTCTCAAAAATAGAACTCAATTCAGTATTCGTGTGCCGTCTATGTCTTCTTGCACTTGAACGGACATATTCACACAAAATTGCCAAAATGCCCAACTTGGCGAGTATCCTAGTAAACATAGTCTGATATGCCTTAAGTGAACGTAAACAGTTGAGAAATAAAACTAATGTTTAACAGTATATTGGATTTGTGCAGTCTGTCTTAAAGTGACAGCAGTCTAATATACTGCTGCGGTCTGTCTCATTAATGTTAATCAAACAACAAAAGTTAAAGAAAAAAAAATGATTAAATAATTTTACATTTTAAAAAAAATTTTGTAACTTTTAAGGATTATTCTAGATTTAATTTATACAGTCAGTGAAGAATATTCAGTGTTATTTTACGTTTGATTACTTTCTTCAATTATGTACCTGAAAACCTGTTAGACCAACCTGAAAAGTAGTTTATTTCATTTGAAAATTTGTTCTATTGTATTTATTTGTGTTATTGCTTATTTTTTTAAAGACTGTTTACTTAATAATCTTAATAGTCCTTAATAATAATTGAATTTTATATAGGCTAGTTTTTGCTGTGGTATCAAAATTGAAATCAGTGAAATTTCACTAGCATCTGAAATTTGGTGTCATAACCTTAATTAAGTTTGCATGGGTAAAACACAATGAAAACAATAACTATTTTAATGAATTTATTGATTTTGTGTGGTGGGGCTAGTGAAAATATAGCAGGGCAGATACAAATTTTAACCACTGGCCCAACCTTAAAGGGTTAGTTCACCCAAAAATGAAAATTCTGTCAGTAATTACTCACCCTCATGTTGTTCCAACCCCATAAGACCTTCGTTCATCTTCGGAACACAAATTAAGATATTTTTGATTAAATCTGAGAGCTGGATCACTCCTCCATAGGCTTCTAAGTCATTATAACTTGCTGGCCCAGAAAAGTTATTAAAGACATCGTTAATATAGTCCAAGTGACTACAGTGGCTCAATCTTAAGTTTATAAAGCGACGAGAATACTTTTTGTGCGCAAAAAAACAAACAAAAATAAAGACTTTATTCCACTATCCATTTCCTTCTCTCTGGGCCTCGGGTTTTTTCACATAGTGTTTTAGCGCAGCGCTTCTGTGTCGTACGTCACACGCATCACACACATGACCAGCGTCGACCAATAGTGAGCCTACGTGTGACGTGCAACACAGACGCGCTGCGCTAAAACACTATGTGAAAAAACTCGAGGCCCAGAGAGGAGGAAATGGATAGTGGAATAAAGTCGTTATTTTTGGGGTTTTTTGCGCACAAAAAGTATTCTCGTCGCTTTATAAACTTAAGATTGAGCCACTGTAGTCACTTGGACTAAATTAACAATGTCTTTAATGCATTTTCTGGGCCAGCAAGTTATAGTGTCTTAGAAGCCTATGGAGGAGTGATCCAGCTCTCAGATTTAATCAAAAATATCTTAATTTGTGTTCCGAAGATGAACGAAGGTCTTACGGGGTTGGAACAACATGAGGGTGAGTAATTACTGACAGAATTTTCATTTTTGGGTGAACTAACTCTTTAAATCCTTAACGTTGAACCCTGGCAACTCTCACACGTGCTGTAGTACCTGTACTGTGGTCGGCATGTGAAAGTCCTCTTGCTGCTGCAGCGTCATGTGAAGTCTGTGTTTACCCTGAAGACTCTCATTATCTTTCTGCAGTCTGTTCAGCTCTTCAGTCACCTGCTCCCTGGACTGTAGCAGCACAGCCTGGATACACACACACACACACACACACACACACACACACACACACACACACACACCACTTAACCTACAAAACCCACTGCAAGCCACAAATGTTTTCTAAAGCATATATCCATTTAAAGTGGAAAACGATCCATTATAAAAGAGGATTTTCAAAGAAAATTGCCAATGAAAATATCAATGCGACCCTGAGAGATTCACCACGCATTCCTCAGGTAATAAATAACCGACAGAACCCTTTCCAGGGCGATTTATTCGGGGATCATGTCACACCAGAATAAAGTTTATCACTTTAATAGTGCAACTTCAGATTTCAACCAGATGTGCCTCAAGCAAGCGCAGAGACCATGAACATATTGCAGTCAATAGTGAATGCCAAAAGACACTTTGGAGCATTAGTACATGAAGACATTGAAAATAGGTCTAGATCTATACCGAGAGGTTCTACATTAGATGTTTTCCTATGGAAAAAACTAAACATATGCTCTCTCAAGTCCTCAAGCAAAGCGAGTGAATGTTTTTGTGTAGTGTGTAAGTGAGTGTATTTGGTCATACCATCTGTTCCTGGGTGTTCCTCTTGGCCTGGCTGAAGGCCTGTTGGAGAGCGTTTACGAGAGACTCAGACTCCTGAACCTTCTGCTTCAACTCTAAGATCTGTGAGCCAGACAAATGAAAATTACTGAAGTCGTTTGACTTGGAAGAATTGTAACATTCAGAGCAGTCTGTGCATTCTTCCCATTTAAACACTGGCTTTTTTTAAAACAGTAGTCAGCAAAGCAATATTGCCTTGTAAGGTACACTAGTGTTAAAAAAGGGTTGATAAGAGTCTTCTTTTAAAAACATTTTAAAAAAATCTTATGCTCACCAAGGCTGCATTCATTTCAATACAAATACAATAAAAACAGTAATGTTGTGAAATATTACTACAATTTTCTATTTTAATAAGTTTTTAAATGTAATTTATTCCTGTGATGGCAAAGCTGAATTTTCAGCATCATTACTCCAGACTTCAGTGTCACATGATCCTTCAGAAATCAGTCTAATATGCTGATTTGCTGCTCAGCTCAACAAATATTTCTTATTAATCTTCATGTTTGAAACATTTGTATTGCTTAATATTTGTTGTCGTCAATCGCGACACACTTTTTTTCAGGATTCTTTAATGAATAAATGCTGTTCTTTTGAACTTTTTATCTTTTTGATGTGAGGAACCATATTAAAGATGTAACATTACAGCAGTTTCCTCACTGTATATGATGGTCCAATTAGTACATTCCCTGTCAATGGGTTTGTGCTTCACTAAATCCATCAGAGAGATCAGCTTTACCTTGGCAGTGGTTTCCTCACTGGCCTGTTTGATAGAGTCCTCTAACTCCTGCCTCTCATTCATCGTCCGTTCCAGCTGATCGTTCGCCTGCCGCAACATGACCTGAAGCTTTTTAACCTGAGGGCAGAGGAAGTTCACCGTGTAATAATTACTACAGATAATCCGTTTGAATGATTACAATAGGGGTCTTGTACGTCATTTTAAATGGCACAAAAAGTCAAACCTGTTCTCTTGTCTCGGCCTCTTGTCCCTGTATGACCTGCAGCTGTTTCTCATAATTAGAGCACATATCACATCGACGCCCCAACTTCCTTCCAGCGTTCTTCAACTGAGGTGAAACCACACCAAAAACAAACATAAAATGTGTTATGAAAGGTTGGCATATTTGCTGATCCATTAAAAACAATCGCATGCTACATTGTCACGTGAACTTGTTACACTGCATGTTTAATTCAGCAAGCAGTGTCGGCTTATCCTCTCACACTTTATCACCTAAAGTTCACAAATCTTCATCACACTGATTCAAACAAGTAGCTAACTTCTGAGCTTGTGAAATTTAACAACTTACAAGAACCAGCTCAAGAGTCATTTGTCATTTGATTTGAACTATACTACTGGTTGTGCTTTGTTTCTGATTCACCAAAAATAACCAGCTCGAAAGATTCATACGTTTATGAAATTAATGCCCTGTCCAAATACCCACACTTACAGTCTTTTCCACTTGAGAGCGTGTGCACGTGACAGGAAGTGCGTGCGCAAGACTGCCCTAAGTCTTAAAAATGTCAAAGTGCAGTGCCCTTAATATGCACTAAACCCACACTATTGAGGCTAAGCATATCCCATCACGCATTTTATGTTCGGCGACTCATGTGCCCCGAAATAGCGAGATGTTGAGGACAACATTCCACTGTAAGTTAAATTAATTAGATATTACATATACCCTACTCATCCTTAAACCAATTAAATGTGCAACACTTTATGTTTTACTACTAAATTATGTGCAATTTGTACAACATTTGCAACTGCTTTTTATCGCTTAATTAGAAGCACCACAATCTTAAAAGTTACATAGTGACTAATGAACAGACATTTAGAAGTTTATTTTAAAAAGCAAAGTATTGAAAATAAAAATAAAGCTCTGTAAACACTATAAATGTGTTCCATCGGGTCATCAAAAGTTCTACACGCACACTTGCCATCTTCACGCCTACTTGAAGACTTGGGCCAAATACAGAAAATACATCATGCAAGTAGACAAGTGGTCAAGTGAAAAGACTGCAAGTGTGGGTATTTTGGACAGGGCAGAACTACACTGGTTGGGTTGGACTTCTGATTCACTAAAAATAACCAGCTCAAAACAGTCATTTGTTGGTGAACTAAACTACCCACATACTGGTTGCGCTTTGTTTCTGATTCACCAAAAGGACCAGCCAAAAAGAGTCATTTGTGTGCGCTTTGTTTCTGATTCACTAAAAATAACTGGTTTAAAAGAGTGTAGGTTTCTGATGGCCATATAAAAGCATATGTACCACAAGTAGGTCCTACATAATTTCAAAAGAACTGATATACTGCACACAATATAAAAACTGTGTAATTCAAAAATATTACAAGCAATATGGATGGTTTTTGTTAGCTATTCCAAACAACCTTGAGTCTTCTTTTAGATCACAACACATTTTCACTAACAAGGCTACTGTACACAGAGTTCAAACTAGACAGCTCAGTCATCGAATATATGAAGAAATAAAACAAAAACAGCAATTCAAAGCATTAACTATCTGACCTCTTGCTGCAGCAGATTCCACTCACTCTCGCTGACCATTCGGTAGCCAGTCGGAGGCAGGTAAGCCGTATCGGCCATATGAGAGATGCTGGACAGGAGTGATGCGGTCTCCTCCTGCTCTGGGGTCATGGCCTTAATGGCCTTCTCCTGGTCCTTGGTGAGGAGAAAGTGTCCCGGCTGGAGGGATGATATGGAGGAGGTGTCCATGCTGTCAAAGCCCACACAGTCTGCCCCCACTAGAGGACCAAAGTCTGACTCGTCCAGCTGGCTGGCGGACTTGGCCTTGTTGTTGTGTCCGCCCAGACCGTGAGGCTGTAAGGTCCCTCCTGAAGAACCCAGACTGTCTGTGGACTGAACCCTCCGAAGCCCGTCTTTATAAGGGTCAGAGCCGTCCGGGCGGCCCGGGGTGTCTGCGTCCAGAGAGTGCAAAGAGCTGTGGATACTGTGGCTGAGGTGGGACTGAGATCAAAAAGAGAAAGAGAAAACAAGATGCCCTGACTCAACTGTGCTGAAAGATGCTTTAACAAGTTGGGATAAAGAACTTGTTACAGTTCATAGTAGTGATGCACTAAAATTTTGGTGACTGAGAACGAATTTGAAAACGAAAAAGTTTTGGAGGGCCGAAATCATTAACAGAAACGCTGACATTTAATTCATGCTTCTCCGATGGCACGTTTTGCCTGTGTCAGAGTCTATTTTGTGCACACAACGTGGATAAGCTATAATAGGTAAATAATAGGACACTAGGGCTGTCGACAATATCATTTTCTCAATTCAATCTTCATTTTAGTGAACTTTTTCGGATATTACCTTTCATGTAATGTTATATATGGCTGTTTGTGAATGTAAAGGTCTAAGATCAAAGTGCACAATAAAAGCAGTTGCTGTCTCCCAAAGAAAGAACCGGTTCAGAAATGAACTGCCTAAAACGAGTCACCAGTAATTCCAGTCTTACTTCCTGCACAAACCTACTTAAGTTTGTTCCTCTACTTTAATCCTCAAACACTGCAGTTGTAGCTAAAGCCTGGAGGTTTAGTTTGTGTTGTTGACATGTTGAGAAGACACTATCGCAGTTACGTTCACATTACATTGCTGTGCTGCGCGGTCGCGAAAGTTTATCATTTGCATGCGTTTTTAAACATTGCTGTTTAAAAACAAGTTTTCAACCGTTGATGCACAATAAGCAGTGAAAGAGAACTTATTTCATTATAAACTGGCGCTGTCGGAGAGACGCGTGCACATAAAGCCGCTGCGAGTAGAGCGCATGAGTAACAAACTGAGTTATTTTTGCCACCTAATTGGGCTTGAAAGGTTAAATACACATACTTATGTGTCAAAATGCCTGTTTTGCAAGTATCCTCTGAAGCACTGTTGTTCATGTGTTAAGTGAACATAAACAGTTGAGAAAGAAAACACGTGAATGAATATATTGGATCCGTGCATTGGGTCTTAAAGTGACAGAACCCTAATATACCTGCTGTTGTTTATGTCATTAATGTTAACAAAAGAGAAAATCTCTCACTGCTCTAGACTGAATCACTTAAGAATAAATGTATATTTACACAATGAAGACTATGCAGTGTTTTTTATATATTTAATTACTTTATATAATTATAGTTATTATATTATATTATATTATATTATATTATATTATATTATTTCTTATTTCTAGTGCTTTAGGTTTTTCAGGTAGGTCTATTTAATTTGCTCTATTATAGTTTGTTTTCCTATATGCTTGTCATTTGTTTCTTTGATCCCTGTTTACTAGTCTTCAGTAAGCTTGAGAGCCAGTCATGAAATCATACCATTATATATTATATATATTATATATATATATATATATATATATATATATATATATATATATATATATATATATATATATATATATATATATATATATATAGTGAGGAAAATAAGTATTTGAACACCCTGCTATTTTGCAAGTTCTCCCACTTGGAAATCATGGAGGGGTCTGAAATTGTCATCGTAGGTGCATGTCCACTGTGAGAGACAATCTAAAAAAAAAAAAATCCAGAAATCACAATATATGATTTTTTAACTATTTATTTGTATGATACAGCTGCAAATAAGTATTTGAACACCTGTCTATCAGCTAGAATTCTGACCCTCAAAGACCTGTTAGTCTGCCTTTAAAATGTCCACCTCCACTCCATTTATTATCCTAAATTAGATGCACCTGTTTGAGGTCGTTAGCTGCATAAAGACACCTGTCCACCCCATACAATCAGTAAGAATCCAACTACTAACATGGCCAAGAGCAAAGAGCTGTCCAAAGACACTAGAGACAAAATTGTACACCTCCACAAGGCTGGAAAGGGCTACGGGGAAATTGCCAAGCAGCTTGGTGAAAAAAGGTCCACTGTTGGAGCAATCATTAGAAAATGGAAGAAGCTAAACATGACTGTCAATCTCCCTCGGACTGGGGCTCCATGCAAGATCTCACCTCGTGGGGTCTCAATGATCCTAAGAAAGGTGAGAAATCAGCCCAGAACTACACGGGAGGACCTGGTCAATGACCTGAAAAGAGCTGGGACCACCGTTTCCAAGGTTACTGTTGGTAATACACTAAGACATCATGGTTTGAAATCATGCATGGCACGGAAGGTTCCCCTGCTTAAACCAGCACATGTCAAGGCCCGTCTTAAGTTTGCCAATGACCATTTGGATGATCCAGAGGAGTCATGGGAGAAAGTCATGTGGTCAGATGAGACCAAAATAAAACTTTTTGGTCATAATTCCACTAAACGTGTTTGGAGGAAGAAGAATGATGAGTACCATCCCAAGAACACCATCCCTACTGTGAAGCATGGGGGTGGTAGCATCATGCTTTGGGGGTGTTTTTCAGCACATGGGACAGGGTGACTGCACTGTATTAAGCAGAGGATGACCGGGGCCATGTATTGCGAGATTTTGGGGAACAACCTCCTTCCCTCAGTTAGAGCATTGAAGATGGGTCGAGGCTGGGTCTTCCAACATGACAATGACCCGAAGCACACAGCCAGTAGTGGTGCAACGGATCATCATTGATCCGTGATCCGTTCGGATCAATATCTTCGGTTCGGCACACACGTGATCCGCGGATTGATTTATGGAAAAAAAAAAGCACTCAACATTTGCTTATATTTGTTGTTCATTTAAACCGTTATGAACCGCAGAGAGCGTGACGCCTCATTCGCGCCCCAAGATCTCCAGACGCGCGTAAACGCGTCTTTACATTGACTTAACATTGAAATCACTCGCGCCAGACGCTCTATTCGCGTTTTGTGTGAACGCAGCACGAGGGCGAGGGCGAGAGAGAGAAAGAGGTCTGCGAGTGCGAGTGAGCGAGCGAGAGTGAGGTCTGCGGTCTTGGCCATTAGTTGATTTACTTGTTTTTGTGTAGGTAATACGTTGTCAAATATGTTTAAACTTAAATAAACTACCTATACAAGTAGTTATGTCTCTTTGTATTAATGTGTCCTGTTATTGACATAATGCGCGTCATTGACAAAATGCGCAACCAGATGTTCGAATAGTTCGAATGTGGTTTTTTAGAGGGAATATTCGAACGTCATTTTTGAGCAATTTTGACAGCCCTATTTGACAGTGGAAACACATCAAGCATTGGTCCATGTTTAAAGGAAGGAGATATGCCTTTTTATGTTGCACTTTAAGTTGTTTTTCATTAATTATGTTAAAAAGAAGATATTATGCCTTGTGCACTTTAAGTTGATTTTATATATTTTAATTTAATAATTTAAAAGTGTTGTTAAACAAAAAAAAAAAAATTTTTTTTTGCTGATCCGAAAAATGATCCGATCCGTGACTCTGATCCGAGAAACGATCCGAACCGTGAGTTTTTTGATCCGTTGCACCCCTAACAGCCAGGATAACCAAGGAGTGGCTCTGTAAGAAGCATATCAAGGTTCTGGCGTGGCCTAGCCAGTCTCCAGACCTAAACCCAATAGAGAATCTTTGGAGGGAGCTCAAACTCCATGTTTCTCAGCGACAGCCCAGAAACCTGACTGATCTAGAGAAGATCTGTGTGGAGGAGTGGGCAAAAATCCCTCCTGCAGTGTGTGCAAACCTGGTGAAAAACTACAGGAAACGTTTGACCTCTGTAATTGCAAACAAAGGCTACTGTACCAAATATTAACATTGATTTTCTCAGGTGTTCAAATACTTATTTGCAGCTGTATCATACAAATAAATAGTTAAAAAATCATACATTGTGATTTTTTTAGATTATGTCTCTCACAGTGGACATGCACCTACGATGACAATTTCAGACCCCTCCATGATTTCTAAGTGGGAGAACTTGCAAAATAGCAGGGTGTTCAAATACTTATTTTCCTCACTGTATATTATATATATATATATATATATATATATATATATATATATATATATATATATATATATATATATATAAAATAGTATAATACTTAGTATTTTAGCAATAACTGTAATCAGAGCGGTAAAGTTGTCCCTTACATAATTACAGTAACTAGTGTTACCTTTAAATGAATTAAAGGCACTTTTAGTTCTAGCTTTAGTGAGGTTTACAGAAGTGACATGGATACCTCTTCTATAGAGAGTCCGAGCAGAGAATCCTCCACTGCGTCTGTGTGCTCCATCCCATCATCCTCACTTGCCTCTTTAGCCTGACTCAATCGCTCTTTCTCATCCTCCTCCTGGTAAAATGTATAAATGTTGGCATAAATGTCGGCATAAATGTCAGAATAACACTACACTATCCAGATGCAACACAATATAGCACCAAGATAAATCCCCTCACTTTACATTTTGGATGGTTCACCCAAGTAAATGTCATAATTTACTCAAGCGTAATTTGGTTTTAAATGTGTACGCAGTGACAGAACACAAAAGAAGATATTTTAAAGAATGCTGGGGTCCAAAAACACCAAGGCCACCACTGATTTTCAATGTATGGGGCAAAAAAAAAAAAAAATGTTTTTCATTTCTGCTGAGTAGTTCTGCCTACTATGAAATATCTACAATCCCACCGACCTAAGTTAAACATCAAATATGTTCTGCTTGTCAGAACTGTTGCTTCATGTAGCATTTTTTGGTTTTAGTGAGTCCAGAAAAATTCCTCATGCATGCTTCTATACTTAACTTGAGAATTGCTTTGAGTCTGCGTTTATAATAACTTGATTTAATTAATGCTTCCAGTTCATTAAAAAAAAAAGAAAAGAAAAAAAAGGTACCTGGTCCCTCTTCTTGATCTCCTCCACCTGCCGCAGCTGCTCGGAGGACAGCACGCTCTCAATGCGCTGCATGTCTTGCATCAGAAGCCGCTGTGACTCCAGGAACTGATCGTTGGCGCGCTGCCAAGTGTGTTTCAGCTGATTGTGCTGCTGCCGCTCCAACTCCAGCAGGTGAACCACTGAAAGAAACCAATTCAATCAGCTGAAATCAACTGACTTGCTACTAAATATATAAAGCCCTCTGACCTGTCAGTACAAGCATTTACTTGCATTTGTGAGTGAAAATGACTTTTTTCATGCCTGTGCGAGTGATATCTGACTAAAATAAAACACCATCTGCACAAACTCGTGCATCTATCCTTACAGTGTATAAATTACATTTCACACTGTGATGAACAGAAGTTGAATACCATATAAGTCAACAAAGAAAGTGTGCAAACGTTTATTGGCATGTAGGAGAGCATTCACACAGGATGCTTCATATCCCTGTTTTCAGAGCAAATAACACCAGGAATGATGAATTTTATTTTACTTAATTTTTTTAGAATGATGAATTTTTGTAGACTGTGTCGTGTTAAAAAGTTCAACTCTTAAAAAACAAGTTGTTTTTTAACAAACTTAGTGTATTATATAAAGCACTATACCTTAACGTCATATTAGGAGGCGCATACAAGATAGTGCTTGCTAATAACTAAATCAAAGCTATTAAGTGTTATGACTATATAGATAGTACCAATTACAAATTTGGGGACAGCAAGAATTTACGTTATGACAAAAAGAGTAATTGCGTGAAATATCATTACAATTTATAATAACTGTTTTCTATTGTAATATATTTTAAAATGTAAATTATTCCTTTGGTGGCAAAGCTAAGTCTTCAGTCAGTCACATGATTCTTCAGAAATCATTCTAACATGCTGATTTGTTGCTCAAGAAACATTTCTTATTATTATCAATGTTGAAAACTGTTGTGATGCATAATATTTTTTTGACTTTACTGTCACTACTGATCAATTTATTATGTTAATGTGTGCTTGCTGAATAAAATAGGTAATTTCTTTTTAAAAAATGATGTAATGTTATGTTAAAAAAAAATCTTACTAAATTTTTGAAAGGTAGTGTTTAGTCACCTTTAATAATAATAATAATAATAAAACAATAAAAGGAATAAAACAAGAAGAGAATAATAATCATTTTTTAAAAGTTTGTCCTATATCACATATCAGTTTCTCAACCAGTGCGTCATGACCTAAAAGTAAGTGTGCAACGAAAAAATAACTTAATTCTAAATGTTTTTCTGATGCAAAACTTTTATTTTGAAAGACATGCATGAAAGCTGTTGACTCTTCTGCCAGATGCAGTTTATATGTCAGTAGCCCCGTTTACATGTAGCATTGTATTCCGATTATAACCAGGTGCAAGTCCAATCAGAATGAAAATGCTCCATGTCAACACCTCAATCGGAATAAAAATGCTCAAACCGATTGAAATTTCAGTCGGATTGAAGGGGGTGGAATAAACCTTTTCATGAACCGATCAAACGAAAGATTACACCATGTAAACGAGCTGTTCCGATTACTTTGAGCGTACGTCTTTCTGCGCATGCCTGGTTTTGCGCCAGATAATTCTGTCAGCTAACATAATGCCTTCTGTTTGTGATCTGATGTGGATTCTGATCACCGTATAAGGTAGGAATATTTATACCCGATGCAAAAAAACTATGCACGCTAAACATTACCATAGTAAACATGGAAAATATGTACGCTTGAAGAAATCAGACAAATCATAATCCTGTTTTTATTTTATCTTTCAGTAGCCTATGTCTCGGACTATCCTCTTTTTCTCTGACTGAAAATATAACTGTATCCTTCTGGGAGAGAGTGCTAAAGCTCCTCAGGTCATATTTTTGGTGGCATATTTGTAGAAATGAACATTCTTTCTAAATGTGATGTAAATACGTCCTGTTACTAGGCTACCAAATAAACAGAAACAGACGCGAATAAGTTTTGTGTCCTCTTTCTTTTGTAAACGTTCACAAACGTCATAAACGATAAACCACTTTATTTCTGTGACTAATGTGCAATTTTGACACAAATTAATTCATTATGATAAATGTATCGATTTTTATATTAAACCTGTGGTAAAACATCTATTCTTGGGTTTTAAATATTCAATTAAACAACAAAAATGCCAGCAAACAGTCGCTCTTGTTTTGCGATCGATCAGGCTGTTTCCAGTGATTTTTTTCTGATCAGTTTTCTGATAAAACTTCCTTTTTTTCTTCTTTTTTTTTTTTTTTTTAACAATAATGATGGCCTATATTTAATTATATGCTATAATGAGTGTGATATGAGTATGCGAATGAAAAACTGATGCAAATACAAAACAAGACAATAATTAACAAAGAACAATAGCCTACACATTACAATAAAATGCCACGTTTATGGCTCGCACTGGCCCGACAGTGGAAACGCGTCTCATGCCTACAACTAAACGCGACAATTAAGTGATGCACCATCTTGACAGGATTGAAAACGTGAAAATAATGAGCTTCCAGATCCGGCAGACAAGCTGTGTGCGCATGTCAGAAAATGACTTCGATTGAAAGCGTCAGCACATGTAAACACCAGATCGGTTTAGATAACATCCCATGTAAACAGTCAACCGGAATCCGTCAATCAGAACGATCTCAATCAGAATAGCAAAAAAGTGTGCATGTAAACGGGGCTAGTGATGCGCGGGTTGATCCGAAATGAGCGGGTGCCTGCGGTCACCCGCGGTTACCCGCGGTTACGAGTCATCCAAAAATATTTGTAATGATATTCGGGTCGCGGTCGGTCGGGTCGTTTGAAATAAAGATGCCAATTAAACCTTTGTAATTGATATAGTTCTAGACACAATTTTCTATGAATACGTTTTAAATTTAATTTACACTTTATTGGCTGAATAACTGGCGCGAAGATGACGCACGAGCTCAGTCTGCAGGTAGAGATGGAGGCGGCAAGAGAAAAGACTGGGGAGTGGAAGCTCCGCAAATACACAAATAGAAAGAGCAAAGTGTGGGAGACATTTGCCGAAATAATGAAAGATGATGACCAAAGTGCTGGCTTTGTCATGTGTAGGCTACTTCTTGCGATGCTATTTACACATTTGATAACCACAAAACTGGCACGACCAACCAGGCACGGCGCCAGGATTCCAGTTTTGGATAAGCCAGACCAATTGTGGGTGGGCCTTAAATTAAAAACGTTAAATAAAAATAAAATAAAAAAACGTTATCCAATCACTGCTTAACCTAATAAAAAAATATTGACTAATATAACCTACTGTTATATTATCTGTGCGTATACATAATATAGATTTTAATAGCTTGATGCTCTTTAAATATTGTGTTGCATTGTAAAAGTAAATCCGCGATCGCTCTCCATGGTTCTGACCAAAGAAGAGAGCTTTGGAATCTCCATTATGCATATACCTGGGCTGCATTTTCCGATAACATTGTCTCTTAGCGCGCTGCGATAACTTAACTAAAGGTATACTACCACTAAAGGTATATCATTGCTAGGCGTCTTCAGGGCTATCATCCACTCGTGAGGCAGAGGCGCTGAGAGGCAGAGGCGCTGGCGCCCTCCTAGCAACGGCGCTGTTTTTAGTAAAACATGATTTTGACGACTTCATTAAGTTTTGTTTTATAGAAAACTCTTTTTAAAAGATTTTCGTTTTAGTATAAATTGTATCTTAATTTTGATCAATGTTTTATCAATCAATTGCCCGTATTTATTAAATAAGAAGCAAATATATAGCAAACAAAATAAGGCGCCGGTACGCGATCACTGCATGTGAACTGGAGGGCGCCGAAACTCAACTTGTGCCTCACAGATTTGATAAATATAGGCTATATATTACAGAAAGCTTGAAATGTCTACTTTTAAACGAAAATATTCAAACAAAAATAAATAGGCTATACTCTCTGATTATGTAGGCTAATCCATATGAAATGTGCATTTCTCTCTGGCGTTCATGGCGAGTCCGCAATCTCCGCATTGTCAACTTCATCTTTGCAGCGACACAGAAAACACCAGTTTATTACTAAACAATTAAATGTCTCCTTGCTAATTTAGACACATTCATAATCATTACTTTAACCGGTTCTTTGTGGCAAGCTTTAAGCGTGCGGTCATTACGCTTATTCCTGTAGGCTAGCCTTTAAGTAATTAATTTAATATAAAGGGGCGATTTGTCCACGAATGGCTTAAATGACCAACTAGTCAACAAGAAAAAAAATAGTCGGAGGCAGCCCTTATTCCACATATTTTCGAACCAGCAGGCCATCTGGGTTGGGCGAGCGACCATGAGCGGAGCGGAATATTCAGAAATGCGCTCTCCGCTCACGAGCTCTGATCGGAACAAACCCGAACCTCACTGTCTGCTGAACTTGCGCAGAAACATCAAAATAGACATAGCCAGCTTTTTAAAAAAAAAATTTAAAACTAAACATTTAGACTATTTTAGTACAAATTATGAGCTTATATTGACGATTTTTTATAATTATTGACAAAATTAGAATATTAAGTTATATTAAGACGCTACGATGAGCATTATAGCTACTTTAAAAAAAATGCGGGTCAGGAAGCGGGTCGGGTACAATATTTTCTTTTTCGTTTTTTGCGGTCCGAGTTGCGGGCGGGTTAGTTGAAAACGTCGGTCGGGTGCGGTTTGTTTATACATTGACCCGCGCATCACTGACAGACATTATACTGTATATTTCATATCACAATAAATAAAGAGCAAATTCAATTACGAGGATGTAACATCATTAGTAAGTCATGATATCACCAAAATGTTTTGTAACTGGTCGTCGTGTATTAGCTAGGAAGGATTTGCATGCAGTATGATCTAGTGATCGATAACTAAACACAGTTGCTAAACACTAAACACTGATTAAATTCTAAACATTGGAAGAAGAACAGTATAATACAGTGGTTCTCAACTCCAGTCCTCGGGACCTGTTGCTCTGCACATTTTGTATGTCTCTCTTATCTGACACACTCAGCTCAGTTCATGGAGTCTCTCTTAACGAGCTGATGATCTGTTTCAGGTGTGTTAAATAAGGGAGACATACAAAATGTACAGAGCAGCGGGTCCCGAAGACTGGAGTTGAGAACCACTGGTATAATATACGCGTAGCACTTGACAAAGAAACATGCATGCATGAGAAAATAAAGACCTGAAGCGCACGCACATGCCTTTCACACAGCATGCGGTCGCAACTTAGTTCTCTTTTGCGGATTATTAGGTTTGAATAGTAAAAATTCTATGTAAAAATGCACGTCCTGGCGAGTATTCACGTAAACACAGTCGGGTATGTCTTTATTGGACACAAACTGCTTTTAAAAAGAAATCCTATGGGTTCCCATGTATTGGCTACGTGCAGGTCATAAAGGGCCGGACCAGCAGCATAATATTCTGTGTGATTAATGTTAATCCAACAAAATTGGAAAAAGAAAATAGACAATCACCCAATGCTTGACTGAACAAATGTAATCTATTTATTAAGAACCAGTCTATAGTTAATTTATAGAGTGAAGACTTTATTTTTTCAGCTACAGTACGTCTAGCATTCAAAAAAGAAATTAAGCACTGTTTATTTGTCTCATAGTATTTGTCATATTGTTTGTAATTTTCTTTTTTGCTTATTTTTAATAACAAAGATAAAATCTAATTAATTATCAATATTGTAATTATAAAATGACATTTAAAAAATATTAAATGACTCATATATGGAAATATGATTTTGGTCATCCCAACCTGTTCAGAATTGTGAAAGGTTAGTGAATGTTAGCATGATTGATAATAATGTCAATGTTGCAAACATCTCTGTAAGGACGCACACACTGGTATGTAATTATTATTATTTTATTTAATAAAGGAGAGGGAATGGTCAAAAAGCAGGACAGGAACATCATGCTGGTCAAGTGAGTTTTAAGGTTTTTTTTTTATAAAATTTATAAAACAATGAATTGTAAGTTCTGACATATTTTTCAATTACTTTTGGTGTTTTAGTTTTTTTTCCCGTGGTATGGATTCAGTATCAGTATCAAGGTATTTTTGTCTGGTATCGTATCAAAGTCATAATTTTGGTATTGTGACAACACTAATATGATCTTCATTCTATTCATCAGGATAAGTGTCCATGTTTTATTAACAGTCCATTCATATTGTGCATTTACCATGGTAACTGTAGTTCCTGTAAACTTACCCCAAAATATATCTTATTTTCTATATTTCTGATGACTGTGGTGGCTTATACCAACTTAATAACTTTATTTAAACTAGTTTAGGACTGCTATTTAATAGCCTTACCTTATCCTGTTTATTAATCAGTGTTAATGATATTCTGACAATTTATATGTGTATGTGAAGTGCTTGTGCGTACATCAAGCACTTTTGAGAAATAAATTAGCTTGGTTCAAATTCCTAAAAATTTGGGTCACGGCTTAAATGACCATGGGAAAATGTGGGCGCCATGGCTAAACCAGTTGAGAACCACTGTTATATCTCAAGTATAATTTATACCTGTGTACAAGTAAGTAAATCAGTTGCACTTTATTTTACAGTATGTGCACTTTCAATGTACTTACAGTGTACCTGCCACATAAGTACAGAGTAGTGTAAGGTAACTACAGGGGTTAAGTTAAGTTTTAGGGGTAGATTCAGGGTTAGAACCTAGTGTCATTACTACAATAAGGACATAGTATGTTCATGCGAAACAGGACTGTGAAATAAAGTGCTACCAGTAAATCAATCAATTCGATTGGGCCCCTAAATATTTGGCGGTGCACTTTGGGGTCATAATAGCGGCTAAACCAAAATGTAAATAGAGACTGTACAAAGCACGATGCAACCTACATGAAATGGCCAACCAATCAAGCAAAATAAGAAGAAAGTGTAGAATTACAAAAACACGAAAACTTTTCAGAAATGTTTGCGTATAAAAAAATTATTTTGTTCGCATACCTTCATGGAGTTCTTTCCGAAGTTTCTCTGCATCCTCTTGAAGGACAGATTTCTGGGTGTTGAGGACAGCAACATACATCTCTAAGTCTGTACGGCATGATTTCTCAGCCTCCAGGACGTGATTGAGCTCCTTCACCTGGGAAATAACCAAGCACATGTTTCAAAGTGTATTTTTCATGATGAAAAGTAAAAGCACCCATTAACAGAAGCATAATCTTTACATTTCAGTGTCATAAACATTTTATGTTTGGAAATAAACTGGCAGACTTCAGATCTACAACCTTTCGACTTTACGGACACTGGCTCATTGACTTCCGCCCACTTTTACAAGACTCGACTGATTTATTAATCATTCCTGAGGCCAAAACAACATCATCACATAGTCATAATAATAACTAAAGGCTGTAATGCAGATGCAACTTTGACTTATTTGGCCAGGTGTGAATTTGCCTATTCATGAGGTCATGGCCTAACCACATTAAAGGAATGTGTCACGTCTAATAATAAATGTGAACAAAACACTCTGGCTCTCAGTTCCACTTTTCTATGCACGTCTAACCTTGGCAGCCTCAAGTTCCTTAACTCGATCTTCTGAGCTTGACAGTTTGGCCTTCAGAGCTGCGATCTCGCTCTCCATTGGCATCACCACTGAACGTAACTTCTCGGCGTCCTCCTGAGCCTAGATTGATACAAACCCAAGCTTGATTAACAGACCAACATAATGCAAACATTGGCTTTGAGTCACGATTCCCGAGACTAAAAAAAAAACAGAAAGTAGACATATTAAAAAGCAAAGCAGACCTTTTTCATCTCGTTCTCTAAATTCTCCTCCTCCTGTCCCTCAGTAAGACGGCGGCGTAGCTCAGCCACCTCTCGCTCCATCCCATCTCGGTACTGTGTCCACTGAGCACGGTCCTGCTCCAACTTCTGCTGGAACTGCAACTTAAATTCCCGCTCTGCATCTGAACACGCACGCCAAGATAAGGATGTATGCATCAAAACCATGTTCACAGCAGATCTTGCTAATCCTTCCTTGTCCAAATATAGTTTACTTATGACATTTATGATTTAACAAAAATCTGAACCCACAGAGGTACTGCAGCTTTCTGTCTGCACTTCTCTCTGTACAAATCATGCATCTCTTAAATGTTCATTTATTGAAGGGGTCATATGAGGCTTTTTAATATTTTCCTTTAGTGTGTAATGGATCTGTTTGTGCATGTACACGATCTGCGAAGTTACAAAGCTCAGTCTCCCACAAAGGGATTTATTCAATCAGAGAACACTCATCCAGACCTGCCTAAAATGCCTTGATCGAAGTCCAGATATTACTTCCGCTATGCCCGTCCAAAGGCAAACGCAAAGAAAGAGGATTAGGCTTCAGTGAATTGCGGAGACGCTGTGAAATTGCAAAAGCAAAACCGCTTTCTTTGGCCATCCAAAAATGGAAGAAAACAGGAATCAGTGGTTAAGATTTATTTATAATGCTGTTCTTGAGCAGTTCAACACAAAAGTTAACTTGTGTAAAGCACATTTCACTGAAAACAGTTGAACATGGGAGAGTACAACGCCAGCTTTACACTTTACACTTATTTTTTGCCACCTCAGGAGTTAAATTTGTTACAGTGAAGATGACAAATTAAACCTATAACATCATCAAACCTAGTTACAAAAAAAAATTCCACTGTGAATTGTTCTGCACTACGTCATTCTTTAGTCATGCCTGATCATCCTTATTTTAAGAGTTTGGGTCAGTAAAAATGTTCTAAATATTTTTTGAAAGAAATCTAAACCAAGGCTGCATTTATTTGAACAAAAACACAGTAAAAACTGTAATATTGTGAACAAAGCTGAATTTTCAGCATCATTACTCCAGTCTTCAGTCACATGATCCTTCAGAAATCATTCTCATATGCTGATTTGCTGCTCGAGGAACAATCTTTATCACTGTTGAAAACAGCTGTGCTGCGGTTTTTGTGGAACCAGTGATGCATTATTTTCAAGGTTCTTTGATTAGAATGTTTAAAAGCAGGGTTATTATCTTCAACTAAAACTATTACATTTAATTGAAGTAAAGCTGAAATAAAATATAAATATTAGAAAAAACACCAAAAACAAAATAAAATGAAAACTACATTTAAATGTCTTGGCAACTAATTGAAATAAACACTAAAATGACTAACTAGAACTAAATAACTTAAACTAAAATAAAACCAAAAGAAAAGGAAAATAAATTAAACCAAAATAGTAATATTAAAAATAATTTTATTAAAAATAATAAAAGAAATTCACATGATAAAATTACTAAATAAATTCAAATTAAAACCCAATTCAAAATAATAATAAAAAATACAATAGTATACAAATAATACAAAAATAACCGTTTAAAAGAGCAGCATAATATGTTTCATAAATAAATCTATTGTAACATTATATATGTCTTTACTGTCTCTTGATCAATTTAATGTGTCTGCTGAATAAAAGCATTTAATAAAAAAAAACACATTGGTAAAACTAACATACAGAAACACCAATAAATGGTCCATCTATTAAGTGTTTAATTGAGTGGCATACAATTGTGCTATTTAACATTTTGCATTGTGCTTGCTTATTTCACTTTTTATTATTCCTCAAAGCCATATTAGTATCATAAAGCAGTTTAGTCAACTTCAGGGTAGTGATGAATGATTTAGTTATCGTTTCAAATAGCAGAAATAGCACAATAAATAAAACTTGGTTCTGAGTATCGGTTATCAGACACTTTATCTTTACCTTTCATAATAGCCTGCAGTGAGGCCACCTCCTCCTGCCACTGCTGCTTGACCTGGTCGATGGCTTCCTGCTTCGTGCTCTCAGAGACGGTGGCCACCGCTTTAATGGTCTCCATCTCTGCTCTAGCCTCGGCCAGCTGGTCCTGCATCTGGCTAACCTCTGCCTGGGCCTTCTCCAGTATAGCAGTCTGCTTCTTCAGCTCCTCTGAGAGATTTACAGGACAAGCACAACGGTTTATGTAGAGGAACCGACAGGTTCAGTTCTGTAAAGCCTCCTGCATTTGTTTCACTCCTGCACTGTGTCCTAAATATATGATCTTTATCTAACTTAACTGGACCCTGTTTGGACCTATATTTATTGCTGTTCCTCTTGTGATCTGATCACCTGACACATTTATACCAGGTGTAAAAGGAGCCTTGTGTTCAGATCCCTGGTAACATTATTGTTTATTGCAATGTGTAATGGATTTGGTTACTGTACATGTCTATAGAGCTGGTAAGTCCCGCCCCTTTCGCTAAGCCCACTGGACCTCTAGGTTGAAAAACCGTCAATGCAAGTGAATGTGAGAAAATAATTATTTTCTGCTCCCGTTTGAATTTTGCCATGAATGTGAACATATGTTGTATGTGAATTTTTAATATAATTTTTCGTGTAAAGAATGCTACAATTTAGCGGGAAGAAGTTTGATACGGTTAGACTTTGTGTGAGAGCACTTTGTGGACTACAACTCTTCGCTTCCTAGTTTTTACGGGAATCTGAAGAAAGAACAGCCCATTTGGTTTGAATGTTGACATTTGGGTACAAAACACACAGGCATCTCGATCTGTCTCCATAGATTATCGCAGCATTAGCACCGTGATTTGACAAGTGGAGGGAAATGTGTTATGGGGTGACGTCACATAGGCGACATGAAGTCTTTCTCGTTATGTCTTTTCCACAACTGCTAGCCAAAGAACCATACAATATACTGTCAAACTCGTAACATGAAAAATTATATAAAAAATTCACAGACAACATATGTTCACATTCATGGCACAATTCAAACGGGACCAGAAGATAATTATTTTCTCACATTCACTTGCATTGACGATTTTTCAACCTAGAGGTCCAGCGGGGTTTTACGGATGGGCGGGACTTACCAGCTCTATAGAAAATGTAAGAACTGGTTTGAGGAAAAAGGCAGCGAGTGTAAAACCCACATGTTTTTTTTCCCTTTAAAAGGTGCAGTAAGCGATTTCTGAGAAACATTGTTGAAAGTTTTCCTTGTCGTTCGCTCATCCTCTGCGCTTTATTTTTCGCAAAGCTTTATTTTTATTCGCTTCTGCTATGATAAAGAGACATCTACTCTTGCACTGCATTTTGGGGGCGGAGCAATGAAGGGAAGGGTGTGTTTGTTTGGGTTGATTTCAAATATCAACAGTGTTCAATAATGATTCTAAGGCCTCGTTTACACTGTCAGTGAAATGTGACCCAATTCTGATTTTTTGCTCATATGTGACACAGATCGGATGTGTTCTATGACATTGTAAACAGGAAAAAAACGCATGGATATTTCGAAATCGGTTTCAGGCCTCGTTCATATGTGGAAATAAATCAGATATGTGCCAATGCGACTGTCATGCAAACAGGCAGATCGAATTTTCTGAGGCATTAGGCTACGTATTCGCGGTATAACGACGAGGGAAACCCCGACGCGCGCCTGCAAAGGGACGGAATGGCCCGACGAAACGTGTTGTTGTAGAACAGTAATGTGGACACATGTTGACACAACATATTAAAGGGGTCATGAACTGGATTGTTTTATTATTTTATAATGTTGCCTGGGGTGCCCTTATAATGTTAGTATTATTTTTACATCAAAAATTGTCATAATTTATAAATAAAAGCCATTTTTCCCAGCCTGATTTCAGCCTTAGATTTGAACGCTCTGTTTTAAAGTAACACTAAGTAACTTTTCAACCTTCATAATATATTTCCAAAACGCTTGTGATGGTACATCGACTTAAAATAGGTTGAATGACGCGTCTGCCATAGCCTGATGGGGTTTGTATAGTTTTTAATCGTACTTTTAAACTTCGGGGTTCGGGTAGTAACACCCGCGCACAAAAAGAACTACAAAATTCGACTGCTTTACGGCATAGGCTACCTCACTTCCCCCAACACGTCCTAGCATGCTGTTGGACTTGTAAGTATATTGCTTATACTGTATATCACTCGGACAAGCTTTTTACTCGTTGGTGTGAGCTAAAAAGCACCTGGCGTTCTTGTTGATGGATTAGTAGACATCTTCGGAGGCTAGCTGTGCTTGTTTGATGTCCGACGATTTGTAACGCGTTGCGTTTATTCCCCAATCGAACTCGTGTAACTGTCTGTCACACCACGTTCTACCGTCCACAGCATTACTTGATAGACAAAAATAGGACAAGAATGAGCATCAAACAGAAACAATCTGCTTATGGTGTGTTCGAGGCGCACATACAATACAGACTGTGCCGAGTCAGTTAAACAGGGCGCGCGCAGCTCTTAAAGGGGACACACCTTATTGCCACTCGTTACAGCTTCTATCCGACTGAACAGGGACCGGTATACAGGGGCATCAGGCTCAGGATCAGTGAGTGAAGAGACTGCTGCGTGAGTGGTATTTACGACAGTAACGTTAAATACAAGTAGTCCACAGCGACTCTAGGGGTCGTTGTTTGACCAAAACGGAAATCCTACATAATGGGGCTTTAAGGGGCGTGTCTGCTGTGAGACTGCAGTGCAAACGCCCACTGCTGTGATTGGCTGACATGCTTGCATATAAAATAGCTAGTATTACATGAACTCTCTCGAAAACTTTTACTACGTTTTTACTATTACAGCTATCGAGATTAACAAATCGTGAAAAGTATCGTTTAAAGCATTATATTTAAATCTATTCCATCACATGAAAGGTTGCAGCATGATGAGCACTACTGACTGAGCAGATGACAGACAGTCTGTTGATCGCGTGAATAAAGATCTTATCATTGCAACGTAATTTTTGCACTCTCACAAATGCTTACACCAAATCACAATGCAAACACGATGTGAATACACAGTAAGAGCTTCGTTGTGTAGTGTAACAGTGTCATTTTTTCATCACGAGTTTGGTAAGTGTCCAGATAAGCTCTCGCGGCTCGCGCTGTGCTGTGTGATTGACAGCTTGGGCGAATGGAAAGGGATTGTTCTTTGATCGCTTTCTGTATATAATTTAATAACAGTTTAAAAAAGATTATTTTCATAATACTACGAGAAATGATGTGAAGTTGATCGTTTAGTCACTGATGCATAAACAGTATTGAACGATTTTAAGAGAAATATCTGAACTTGAATAATTACACAGAAATAACTGATCGCAGATCAGGCATTAGAATACACATGGTTACTTACATGTTGCTGGCAGATCCGTGTCGGGAAATTGTGATTGACTGATTTAATCAAGTTTAACCATGCTGGAATCCGAAGGAAGCTTATGCAGACTGTCTTCTTCCACAAACAGGCGCTGCACAATATTTAGTAAACAGCATGTTTATTGCTTGGAAGTAGCTCGATCAGGTTTAGCAATTATCATGTCGTCCTATGTTATTTAGCATGTTTGGGCGAATCGGTGGGCGGGGCTAAACAGGCCGTGTTGAAGTAGGCGTTGATCTTCTTTTGTGGAGGCGGTGTTTTATCCTCTTTGACGTCATAGTTCCCCACTTTGAAAAACGAGTCGTTTGCTGAGCCTGATGTCTATAAAAGCTTTTATTGGACTAACAAGGTAGTTTTCAGTTCTGAAACTTACAGGATATTATTATAGTATGATGATCTCTTATATGTCAAAAGCTCAAGGAAATTTTGATTTCTCAGTTCATCACCCCTTTAAAGGTTGGCTTGCTCATCCTAAAATTTCAGACCCACTGCTCCTTGTTAAAGCCCGCCACAATCTCATGAAAGTTTATCTATAGCACAAATTTTATTTCTTGAAAATAAAAAAGTATTTTTTGCAAACATTTTTTATCATAGAGAATGTTTAAACACTAAATAAAAACAATTGTTAACAGCCTGTGTCATTAATGGTCTACGTCGTTTCCAACTGTATTTGATTCTTTCTTTGCCAAGTACCAACGCAAGTTTTGTTTTGTAAATCGTCAGACATGATTTTTATCACTTCATTAAGTATTTCTTTGTAGAAAGCCTTTCTTTAAAGCGAATTTTGTTTTGTATAAATTGTATATTAATTTTAATAAATGTTTCATCAACCAATTGCATGTATTAAATAAAAAGCAAATGACAATATAATAACCGTGACATGGAGGCGCCGGTGCACCGCGTTCACTTGCATTGCATTGTGAACTAGTGCGCATCTCATCGTAAATGAATGAAACTCAGCGTAGGTCTATGCCTCATACATTAGCATTAAATATCTTTGTTGCATCCTTTCTAGAACAGACAAGGGCTTTCTTGTATGGCGGCTCGCATCAGCAGAGCATTGCATCGTCCATAGAACGCAAAACAATCAGCGGATGGCGGGCGGGTGCGGCTTTGAAATTTGGTCAAAAAATGTTGGTGCGGATGATGAGTTTTGTGATGTGGTTGCGGATGAAATAATACCCCATCCGCGTATCTCTATCGATAACAACATTGAACACTACACAAATATTAATTTTATTTTTTTTAATTTAGGCGATCAAATAGCTAATCAGTGTCTGCTCGTTTATTCAAACTAAGTTGTCCTATAACAGACGAAGGTCGCTGGCTGAATTATTATCATTTTTATTCATATCTTTCACATCTACTGCAGTCAGATTCACCGTGTTCACTCTGAAGGAATCACTCACATTGGCTGGGCACTTGTAATGACACATCAAGGATGTTGAGGCTAAAAGCAGGTTTAAAACTTGCCCCATTGAAGTCAACAGGGTGCAAATTTTAAAAAGAGGATAACACGGTGTAGGCAACACCGATTTTTGTCGTTGTTCTCTGTACTGACAGCACTCCAAATTTACAAAAAAATTTGACCGGAGTTCTCCTTTAAGAAATTCAGACCCTTTCAGATTCAGTTTTCTGTCTCTTATTGGTTCATCAGCAGTTATTGTAAACAATATATTACCTTCTTTAGACAGATAAAGTTCCTTAAACTTGGCCCGCTTCTGGTTGAACTCCATCTCCAGCTGTTGTTTGAGCTTCAGGAAGTCTGTTCGATCCTGCTCTTGCTCGGCCGCGCGCTGCTCCAGAACTCCTGCCAAAACAACACATCGTCCATCGGTGCCACACATTCACAAACATCTACACCTCCAACCTCTGAATGGCACTTTGGCTACGTACACCCATGAGTAAAATGTGTAAATGATGCATTGTAGACAAGCAGTATCCAGGTAAACAAGCACAGACTCTAGTGCCAAGTCCAAGCAAGTACAGCCACATAGCCTAGGTCAGTTAACCGCAAGTCTGTCCTGACAGTTCACACATCTCTATCATTGGGTTTTACTGTTATTAGGCCTAAATACAAGATTTTACAAAAAATATTTGCAGCAAAAGTTTTTGTTGGATTTGTAAAAGACGACTACACCCCAAAGCAACATCAAAGCCTTTATGGATGACAGATGATTGTTATTTGGTTACACCAAAAAAAAAATCTCACTTGAGCTATACCTAATCATCATATTTTGAAAAAAGAAACTGCACGTTATGGAGCACAAATAAGTCCATCTAATCACAAAATTGTGTGTACTATTTTGGTTAAAGTGCTAAAGTAGACTTATGCAACATATTCTACTTCATATACTTTGAAGCATGTCCAAATAATGGCATGTTCTATAAAACATTTAATACTTTTTTTAATGCTTGTGACATATACATCAATCCATGATTAAAATCAATATGTGTATCAAAACACTATATGAAAGTAAATGCACGCAAACAATGTCATCAACAGCAACATCACAAACAAGAACCTGTAGACCTGATATGAAATCACTTTAAATATATATATATTAAAAACACAAACCACATTCTGTCCTGATAGTCTAAAAACACTGTCAGTCCAGCTGTCATCTGCTTATCACTAGATGCAACATCATGTTGACCATATAAACACCTTTCTGTGTACCGAAAGATCAGCATAGCAAATGTTTTGTGCAAAAAGAGTTATGTCAGAAGCATCGACACATATCAAGCATTAAAGCAAAAATTGAGAACGTTTTAATAAATATGCAAATAGTGGTGTAGGCTATCTGTCAGCCGGTTGACTGTTGCTGGCTAATCCGTGGACGAACAGGCCGCAGGCCTACAACGAGCACAGCTAAATCAGCTAAATAAACCTCTCTTTGTGGAGAAAGGCGCTTACCGTCATGTTGAGGCGGCCGGGTGGATCCCGAGGCCTGCTCGGCCATGGCTTCCCGGGGCTGAGTTAAAAAAAAGCGGCTCTCTGAACGGAAAGTGAAAAGCGCCCAGCAGAACAGGCTAATAGAGACAGAGCAACGTCATTGTAGAAATAACACGCACTGCGCATGCGCACACCAAATGGGCGGAGCTGTCTTGACATTACTTTTATTTTATAATGCAATTTTAAATATACTATTTGTACTGTATATGTGTCTAATTTATCATTGATTACATATATTAGTAGCATTTGTAATTAATAAATAGTTCATTGAATATTTAGATGCAACACCCAATTTAACACAAAAATGCACTTAAAATAAAAATTTAATGTACAGCTGGAATTGCCACGATAGAACGATAGAACGATAGAACGATAGATAGATAGATAGATAGATAGATAGATAGATAGATAGATAGATAGATAGATAGATCGTTCTTCTGTATATATATAATTTAAAAAACAATATTCATTGAACTATTCACTGAATGCTCAAATGCAACACCAACAACAAGAATAAATTCACAAAAAAAAAATCATAAATAAATAGCTCACAAATAATTCAGTATAGTAGGCCAACTGTCAAATCGATTAATCGCGATTGATCACATCTAATACAAAGTTTGTGTTTATATAATGTATATGTTTGTATGTGTGTGTATATATATATATATACAGTGAGGAAAATAAGTATTTGAACACCCTGCTATTTTGCAAGTTCTCCCACTTAGAAATCATGGAGGGGTCTGAAATTGTCATCGTAGGTGCATGTCCACTGTGAGAGACATAATCAAAAAAAAAAAAAACAGAAATCACAATGTATGATTTTTGAACTATTTATTTGTATGATACAGCTGCAAATAAGTATTTGAACACCTGAGAAAATCAATGTTAATATTTGGTACAGTAGCCTTTGTTTGCAATTACAGAGGTCAAACGTTTCCTGTAGTTTTTCACCAGGTTTGCACACACTGCAGGAGGGATTTTGGCCCACTCCTCCACACAGATCTTCTCTAGATCAGTCAGGTTTCTGGGCTGTCGCTGAGAAACACGGAGTTTGAGCTCCCTCCAAAGATTCTCTATTGGGTTTAGGTCTGGAGACTGGCTAGGCCATGCCAGAACCTTGATATGCTTCTTACAGAGCCACTCCTTGGTT